>JAPMOQ010040745.1:2187745-2207225 GCA_026543055.1 Argiope trifasciata
CATACACTGAAGCGACAAAAGTCATGGGATAGCAATGTGCAAATATACAGAGGGCAGTAGTATCGCAGCGAAAAAGTATAAATGCGCAGTTCGTTTTCCAGAGCTTTCATTTGTGTTCAAGTTATTCATGTGAACAGGTTTTTCGTGATTTATGGCGGCACGACGAGAATTAACAGACTTTGAACGTGGAATGTTAGTTGGAGCTAGACGCATGGGTCATTCCATTGCGGATATCGTTAGTGAATTCAACATTCCGAGATCCACAGTATCAAGAGTGTGCCGAGAGTAGGAAATTTCAGGCATCACATGCCATCATGGACAGCGCAGTGGGCGACCACCTGCACTTAACGACCGAGACCGCCGACGTCTGTGTAGAATGGTCAATGTTAATAGATACGCAACACTTCGTCAAATAACTGCAGGAATCAATGTGGGACGTACGAGGGACGTGTCCGATAGGACTGTGCAGCGAAATTTGTCTTCCTTGGGCTATGACAGCAGAAGACCGACTCGAGTGCCTTTACTGACAGCATGACATCGCCTACAGCGACTCTCCTGGGCTCGTGAGCATATCGACTGGTCCCTAGACCAGTGGAAAACCGTGGCGGGGTCATATGAGTCAAGATTTCAGTTGTTACGAGCTGATGGTAGAGTTCGAGTGTGGCGCAGACCCCACGAAGCCACGGACCCAAACTGTCAGCAAGACACTGTTCAAGCTGGTGGTGGCTGCATAATGATGTGGGCTGTTTTTACATGGCATGTACTCGGTTCTCTAGTGCAACTGAACCTATCATTGACTGGAAATGGTTATGTTCAGCTGCTTGCAGATCACTTGCAGCCATTCATGGACTTCACGTACCCACACAACGATGGGATTTTTATGGATGACAATGCGCCATGTCACCGGGACAGAACTGTTCGCGATTGGTTTGAAGAACATTCCGGACAATTCCAGCGCATGATCTGGCCACCTAGATCGCCCGATATGAATCCCATCGAGCATTTATGGGACATCATCGAAAGGTCCATTCGTGCCCAAACTCCTGCACTATCCACACTTTCACAATTATGGACGCCTATACAGACAGCATGGCTCAATATTCCTGCAGAGGACTTCCAACGACTTGTGGACTCCATGACACGTCGAGTTGTTGCACTTCGCCGTTCAAAAGGAGGACCGACACGATATTAACAGTCATCCCATGACTTTTGTCACTTCAGTGTATATATATATATATATATTCATATATATATATATATATGAATACAAATTTGATAAATCATGTAGTCTATTTTTTTTCCAAACAGCATCGATTATTCTCCTGGAAAAATATAGATTTTCTCTATTTACTTATGTATCAGGTAAGATTAATGAAATGTATCCGAAACTGATTTATTATCTCCTCAGATAAAAATTTCCTCAGGCGCAATTCTCCTAATAGCCCGATGGATGTTGCAGTCGAAGAAACCCACTTATCAGAGAATAAGATCATCCTTTTGTTCCAATCACCTTCTCTTTAATGAGAGCAAAGACTTCAGGATTCGATGAAAACCATTCACCTCTATATTCGGACAAATGATGCAATACATGAGATCCCGGGAAACATTATCTATGAACCCATCTGACTTGTTCACAGTTGAAGTACTTGAAGCATCTAGGCTCCATTTCTGATCCATTAAATCAGACTTTTTCCGATTGTCGTAGAAGAAAAAAACATTTCGTGCTTCTCTGCTTGTTGTATTTGAAGAAAAAAAGAAAGAAGGGTATTTAGATTTTATATACTTTTAAAATACATTATAGGTTGAATTTAATTTGAAAATTCAGTGGAAATATTTTTTTACTTATTTATTTTGCTGAACTTCAGCTTATTAACAATTTTTATATATGGTCTATTTTATAATAATATGCCTGTTGATAAAATAAATTATATTACCTTACAATGGATTATTAGAGAATACAGTAAATATTTATATGATGAAAGCTTTATTATATCATTATGGGGCTTCAGCTTTATTATATAGCATGATTTTGAAATTAAAAATAAATTTAAATTAAAAATTAAATTATCAAATTTTATGAAAGGAATTTACTTGAAAGGTACTCCATAACAAAAGAAAAAAAAAAGATATACAGAATCTGTTGGTTATTTGACATGTATTTATTGATAGCATAACTTACAGTAATAATAATTCGCTGATTTTCTCATTCATTAGACTATTTATAGTTTCTAATTAATATAAAGATCTTTGCACTCATTGAGACTGAACTTCCATACAATCATGGAATTCAAAATTTATGAATTTTTCAAATTTTCTGTAAATACTTGAACAAAGCTGCAATTTATTTCAAAAATAAAATGCTTAAATTAATTAGAGTATATAAACGAATTAAACAACTAAATGTCAAAACAAGCAGTTGATATGACTTAAAGACTACGTTATATATAAACTCATACAGATTAAAATAATTGATGCAATTGTTCATTGAGATCATTACTATTAAGAAATAGCTAGCAAACACAGCAATTCATTGTTTTCAGCTTTATTCAATGTTTATGGGTATGGCAAATATATACTTTTTTTAATTAAACATTAACAATTTTTGCTTCTATTAGATTAAACTTGAAATTTGTAATCCAAATAATTAAGGTTTCAGGATGAGGGTCTAATTTTTAATACATTCGGACGACAATACGGACGACATTCTGTCACCGCAACTATTGAATTTTTTTAAGAAGAATTCCGATTTCTTGATCAATTTAAACATTGGGAAAAGGTTAAAAATTTATAACACTGTAAAAAACATTGTAAAGTTTGAATTATTTTAAATATTTCAAGAAAATTATTATTATTTAAAAAAAACTTTAAGAATTCCAAAATGCATTAAACTACAATATTCTAACAATGCTCTAATCTTTGAGCCTCAACTATTTTGACAGAACTCTAATCTTTGAGCCCAAAATATTGTAACAGAGCCCTAATCTTTGTTTTTTGGTGATATTAGGCTTTTTTCAGAATCATATAAAACATAATCCTAAGATATTCGGTTCTATTGCACATTGTAAGTCAAATATCGTGTTTATAATGTAGGTTTAGATAGGGAGAGAAAATATGAAATAGAGTATAAATATAGGTTTAGAATGTAGAAATATAGGTTTAGAATAGGTTAGAGTAGAAATATAGGTTTAGAATGCTGTTACTTGCTTGATTTGAACATGATCTTCAGTATTCATGTGTAATTTCAAAACTCAAACCTAATGAGATCACTTCGATTTGTGAACGGAAGGCTTCAAAAACGTTTCACTCTAAATACTTTGTTGATACATACTTATCTTAAAGGATTATGCAGAATGCAGGATAAGGATAATGCAGAATGTAAAGACGGAATAAGTTTTCATCATCTTTAATTAATCAAGAATTAGAAATTGGTA
Source organism: Argiope trifasciata (assembly GCA_026543055.1). Lineage (NCBI taxonomy): Eukaryota > Metazoa > Arthropoda > Arachnida > Araneae > Araneidae > Argiope > Argiope trifasciata. The sequence goes on from JAPMOQ010040745.1 coordinate 2,191,177, forward strand.
ATTTTTCCCATATCAGTACTGTCATGGGTTATATCCTAATGGGACATTAATCTTTATAAACGGACAAAATTAATAGAAATTCCCCATCAATTCAACTAATCATGTAGATTGCAGTTAACAAACTTTATATCAAACATCATCGTGCAAAATAAACGCTTACGAAAAAGTAATAGTAATAACGTATAATTGGATTAAGCTGTAAGGAACATATAGCCATGATAAATTTCTGACTTTTCCGAGATCTAATTTTTTTATCATCCACCGAGCTAATAAGAAGAAAAGGTTCTTCTCTGGGGAGCAGTCTATTAATGTTAGGACTGAGAAATATTAGGAAGAATATATTAACATCGTTATTAACCCAACCACCCCAAACCATTCGGTTATAAAGAACATATAAAAGGATTATTTAGTTATCTGAGATTCGTATTAGGGCTAATTTCTTAGCAAAACCTTTTTTTTTAACTTAAAATGATAGTTTTGCATAAAATATTTCAAAAATAATGCATTTAGTTCTACGATTTCTTAAAGGGAAACAAAGTATGAGGCAGAAATATTCTAATTTTAATCATTTTTTACTTCAAACATAAGTATATAATTTTTTTAACCTTAAGATGCCAAAAATTATCAGATATATTTTGAATTTTAACTATCAACATTAAACAGCAATATAAATCTCAATAATGCTTAATTTTTCTTACAGAGAGTACAGTTTTGAAAAATCTGTTCCATGTGTTTTAACGTTATCAGACAACAAGATGGAAATCGTTCTGATATTTGTTATATTCTGAGGCAAATTGCAATTGTAACTGCAGCAACCTTTTGATAGTTACATTTATTTCTTATTCAATAAAGAAGAAAATAGTTTCGGATTTTTCTCCTCATGATCATGATATTTCAAATCATGATATCAACACGATATCGATACAGTACGGCAGGCCATTTTTGGAGTAGATGAATACGTATATTATATTCTGAAGAAATAATGGATGAATCAAACTCTTTATCTGATATCAATTCTAAAATAACTTTAACCTAGCTACATTTTATTTTGATACTTATTGAATTGACAGTGCAATTTTTATATCTATTCAAATGTGATATTTCATGCTTTGGATAGGTGCTGGTGATACAAATATGTTTTATATATTTCCTCCTCTAATGTGATTTATATCGATCTATAAATCATTTCTCCTTTCAACATCTATACTTTAGATAAGAGTCACTCTTATTATAACAGCTGCTCGAGAACTGTCACACCGGCTTGAAATCACTAAATTAATCCCTGAGAGATTTTATATGAAGTACTCTCATGCAGATGATTGTCTTCAGATCACAAAATTTCCCTTGTACAAATTCAGATACAAATTGTTTATATAAAAAATAATGCATTTTAGCTGACGTTTAGGAAACACGGGTACGTATTTAGTATCTTCATTTTAAAGTTATTTATATAATTGTTTAAAGCAAATTAAGTTGTTAAAATTATGTTGTGTTGTTAAAAAAATAAAAGAAAAAAATTAAGGAAATTAAAAGAAAAGATTTAAAAATTGATTTTCGTATTCAAAAATTTATTTTTCAAAAAATCCCACATTCAACTCAACTTATAAATAAGAAAAAACCTAAGTTTCATCAAATTATCAAGAACTGAAGGGAATTAGTTTTGTTTTACAGAATTTTATTTTATAGTTTTCTTAATTTCGAAATTTTAACTTTTATAAAATAAAATAGAAAATATTTTCAAAATAATATAATTTTAAACACCTATAATAAGCACATAATTTCCATAATTATTCTAATAATAAATATTATGTATATGCTAAATCATATAATTTTATTTTGAATAAAATTTTCAACTTGAACTTATGAAAAAAAGTTAAATTAAAAAAATATTCCAAGTGCGCAATTGAGTCATATCCCCTTGAGTCATATCGGTTCGAACTGTTTCCAAATTTGACAGCCCCTAGTTTGATTCTTAAGGCGAAAACCGAAATATATCTAAGAGGGAAAAAAACAATTAAAAGACACGCAGAAAGAACAATTACTTGGTATAAAAATCTGTTGTGCAATGCGGCACTTTCCTTATATATACGTAAAAATATTTTAAACTCTAATTTAAATCCAAATTGATTTCCTGGCTTTTAGTTCAATTTAGCACCTTATTGAATTCATTCTAGAATATTGTCTTATTTCCTGATCACATTCCACTTTTCCTATTTAATTAATTCAACATAAGCTTTGTAAAATGCTTTAGTTACCGGTTTCCACGCTCCAAGTGAAAGGATAAAAATAACTGATCTCAACAAATTCTTTCTTAAAACTCTCCCTGTGTTTTCCTTATCAAAACGACCTGTGAAGAAATCTGTATCGGCACTATGTGTATATAAGCACTGTGAAAAAATATTTAATATATATATATCGGGAATAATAATAATATATATCGGGAAAAAAGTATTTTCCCTATCATTACCTCATGTCAAATAAAACGAAGAATAATTAATTTCTCTCTCCTCCAAATTTCTGCTTTTGTACTGTACTTTGAGCAGACATATCTTGCCCGTGCCTCATGTAAATAAATTGGGCCTTCTTGTGATAGATTAAAGCGAATTTAAAAATACAATTGTCTTCTATGTCCGAAACTGCCTTCATCTTTCCAAAATTACAAGTCATATGCTTATATACTTAAACAAACACACAGATATATATATATATATATGCGTGGGCGGGCGTTTGCGTGCGCGTGTGTGCGTGTGTGTGTGTGTGTGTGTGTGTAATCTTAAAATGATGGATATTTACACAAAGAAACATGGCAAAATATTTAAAAAATGCTAAAAATAACCTTAATTTGGAAAACTATCAGAAAATGGCAATAAAATGATTTTAAAAACACATCTCGTATCAGAAAGAAAAAAAGAGTAAAAAACGTCGGAATTAATCCATAATAAGTTTTCCCTTTTTCTCACCAAAAAAAACCTTCAATTTCTGGAAGGTTGGAGCCAATTGCGCAGTAAGAAAAAAATGCAAAACAGTGACATCCTTCTGTACTATCGGACAAGTACTAGTTATGGACCGATAAACATTTTTCAGCCTTCCTGAGTAGGCGCTTTCTTTTGGCAACTTATAACTGGCTAATTGTAAACCCAGCATTACTTTAAATGAGTTATTAGACTTATGTTTTGCCGAAATCTTTTTTCCGATACCTATTTGTCTGTGACTTTATTTTTCGCAATCGCAATAAAACGTTGAATGTATTTTAATTATTCACATATCTATAACACTCAAAAATTGGATAATTTTGTTTTAAGTACATACCTTTATGTTCTAATTCCTATAAAACGAATTGAGAAGACTTAGATAAAGTTTAATCAGACTTTTTGTCCTCGAATTGTGAACGAATACATTATCTTGAAATTTTGAATAAAAATTTTATACTGTGGGATACTTTAATCAGTATTTTCTTGATTTGCAAAATATTCAGATAATGCGTTATTTATCTGGAAATGAATAATAGAACAGGATATTTTATCATTTTTCACAGCTATCAATATTATAAAGTAACTGATGAAGACCAATAAATATTTATTCTTTAAGTTTCTTCTTTATTTAATTTTTCCGCTTTGACAAATGCCTAAACAAAACAGCTTGGGCTTTCTAACACATTTTTCCGTCATAATCGAATGAAAAATCCTTTTTTCAGCATACTGCAATTTAAACTCATTGCTAAAACATTCTATACATTTAAAGATGAATGTCTCACATAAATTTACAGTTTTTTTCCGATTTTGTTGGAATTCGATCTATGTAATTTTCAAGACATATTACTTTTCATGTTCGAAAGGCAGCTAAATAAAATTACTCAAGATTTTGCCTTTTTATAGCAATATCGTTTTAAAAAATATCCAAAAAATTATATCTAACATTATTTTAAAGCTAAAATAAATTACCTTTCTTAGTTTATTGTTATTTTAGTACAAATTTTTTCTTTAACTATATAAATTCATAAAATTTGATTTGAGGGACACAAATTGGTTCAACTTCCTAAAAACCAAAAAGAAATTAGTAAACGGGATAGATTAAACAGTTAAGGTGGAGTCACTTACTTTTATAGAGAATAAGGATTTAATCTTTATATTAGCTAGCTCTGAAATTTGTAAATAAAATTTATGAATTTATGAAGATTGATACAACGAAAACAAATTAACTGCTTAACTGTTTTACCTGAGTGCCATACGTGCATTTATTAAATTTCTACAGTATAAGCAAAAAATAAACCATTCATAACGATTATAATTCGATATTAAAATTATCTAGAATAAACTGATAAGTCAAGTATTCAATGGATTTGAATCGAAATAAGAAAATATTCCCCAGAGTGAAGGTGTCATCTTATTAAATAGTAAAGAAAATAAAACAGTTAAGTGATTTAATGAGATAGATAAATAATATTAAGTAAAAATTATCTGTGGAATATAAATAAAATTAAACTAAGATGCAGAAATATTTTCCTTTCAAAAACATCTAAGAGAGATAGAGAATTCATAAATCCCCTATTATTTCTTATCATAACCAACAAAGTTATCAACAGGAATTTAAACTCCTCACATTCAATGATGTCTCTGATTCATAGATCCAATTGTAAAATGTGGTTTAGTTCTGAAACTGAAATAAATCTGAAAAAATATATTTATTTGAATTAAGATTTAACAGTAACAAAACGGAGCAAAATATTTTGACAACTGGATATCCATTTCGGATAACTTTTAAAATGAAGAGAAAAACTGTTTAAATTATAATAGAAATAAACAAAATATCGGGTTATTTGTAAAGCGTCCTCCAATTTCCAATAGCTTGTTTAATAATTTCCGATAGAAAGATACTCAGTTGCTATTATCAACATTTGAGTTCAAAAGTTTTCAGAAATGTCCGGAAGGTTCTCCAATATTTGCATCTATATCAACTTAAACTTGTATTCTTGCGTCGGTTGTTTGGTGTCGGTGGATAACGAAAAAGTATGTTTTAGGCATTTTTGGTGTTTTTAATGCCACCATAAAGTTTATCAAAAAAGTTAATAGACATTTTTGGACAAGGAAAAGGTTGAAATGAACGAACAATTTACAACACATCAGTGCCGGTGACGTGGCCTAGGGGCAGCACAAATTCCCCAGGACTCCAGTGGTGTGCTGAGCTCGAGTTCTGGTTCGGCTACCCTAGTTTCTTTCCGTGAGATGTGTGCAAGAGTCCCTTTGTGAAAAGGAGTTGTGCAAGCGAATGTGCGTGTCATCTTCGTATGAGGCAGAAGTCAGACCCTTGCCCTCAAGTTCTGAGGGGTCTTTACCCTCAGAAGTTACTGCGCATTCCTCTTAAAACGCTGACAGTACATCAGCGGGCTTGAAAAGTGCCATAAGTAACAAAAAAATAATATCTGTAAGATACACAAGGATCAAATTTTATATTTAAGATCGGCAACGACCCGATAGACCAGCCACTGAAATTGAAGCTCTTTGTGAACATTTTAGTAACATGCATTTCTCGAAACGTATATTGTGTTACTTATAGAATGTGAAGGAAATTGCTATCGTGTGAATAAACATTTAATTCTTTAAGATTTAGCAGCGGAAAGGGCAATTTAAATAAATATATTTACAGAGAATCATCCAATCGCAAAAGGTAGTCTAGAATTAATAGCCACTTATTGGAAAGAGCTAATAATTGGCTCAGATATATCCATAAAGTCATGAATTATATCTTCCATCCTCTCGTCTCCAAGAAGAAAATCACTGTAAAGGAAAAATATTCTATTATCACCATAAGTGCAAAAGGTTCATTAAAACCTTTCTTAGAATAAAGTAATAATGTTCAATGCGGTGGTGTAATTAACTTTTTAAAAGGGGATAAATAATATAATCATTATAATAAATTGGTACTTATGTTATTAAATAAATTTGCTTGTATGTATGAAACATTTATAACAATTTTATTTCAGCATGTAAGAAGATTTTCAGAAAAAGCTAATATTCAATCTTAAAAAAGGATTTTCAAAAACTTTTATCTTTCCATCATGTATCTTTATGGGTTAAGCTGAAAAAAATTAGTAAAAAAGATTTAAGAATTGTAGAAAACTCTTTAGCTTCTCATATAAATAAATCTCTATTGCCCTGCAATCACTAAAAATATAACCAGATGAAAAGAAATGTATGGACAATGTAAAATATTGAAACGATTTATCGAAGGAAAAAATATTTGTAAAATATTCAGCGAACGATAAATGAAAAAATATTTAATCCTACACTGACGAAGACAACCAATTCATAAAATGATAATTCTTGAAGATGAAGGAATTGCATGAATTGAAAATGGTGAATCATACTTTATCAACCTAAGAAATCTTGCCATTGAAAAAAATAAAGTTTATCTTGGAAAAAAATATCTACACTTGGGTTGCGTAAAAAGGCATAACGTATGTTAAATTGTTTGGAATGATATTTCTTCTGTGATGTTGAGCGAATGCTCTAAAAGATAGATGTCTTTGTTGTCTTATAATGATACAAAAAAAGTAGATTGTCCCAAAATAGTCCTTCCTTTTTTCAAAATTAGACGTAAAAAGCTCTAAACAAATGTCTATTTTTAGAAATAGTTGAAGATCTCAATTGAGATGTCACTAAACTTATTATCCTATTTCTGTTTTATACGTATCTCTGGACTAATGCTGAAAGAAGAGCTTTGCTTTTGAACAATTACTTCTTTAATTCAAAATAAAATACCCCTTCCAGGGACCTGACATAGGTGTAGTGATCTGGGCGTCCTGGTTCGGGCATAATTGTTTTTCTGTATTCAGTCTGTGAGATGTGTGGATATAAAAAGATATTGTTCAAGCGAATGTACCTCATGAAGTAGTTAAGACGTACTCTTGACCTTAGCTGACACTACTGAAAAAATAAGAGACACTCGCTCCGCTTAAATACATCTCATATAACTATCCGCGAGCTTGTTAAGAGCCATGAGTCACAACAACATAAATTACCTCTAAAAAACTATTATGTATATCAAAAATGTAAAAAATCTCAGTTATTCTATTGTTGAAAATACATTTCTAAATTTTTCCTATTAGTTCGTTGTTTTTTAAATTAATTACATAAATGTCTGTTTTGACAAGATTGCGCCAAACGTATGTCAATTGGACAAATTTAGTTAATATTTTTAGCTTTGATGCTATTTTATAATATCAAGCAAAATAAAAGAGTCGGAAAGCAAGTAGTCATGTAAAATCCTTGCATACCTTCTTAAATTATGAAAAAATTCAATGAAATAAAATGAAGTTTTCTTTTAGATTTTAAGATGAAATTTATTAAAACAGGTTGATGTGGTATGGATTAACACCATTAATATGGTTGGTTGACTGATCGTAGAATAGATGAAGATATTGATAATCATCATTTCTATCTTTGGTTGGATTATTTAATTCTTCATTAATTTTAAAAAAAGTTATTCAGTAATGAAATTATTTCAAAATATTGATTTTTTATTACAACTTGAACTGACTTCTACTAAAAAAAAACTGAATATCTTTAAAAATGTAACAAATGTGATGTTCAAAACATGCAATGCATATTCAACGTAACGTTCGCATGCAATCAAACAATGTGATGTTCGATTGCATGCGAACGCTTGTGTATGAAAGCTCCCACTTTAACTGAGACACTATGCTTTCCTGAGTCAATTGTTTATGGATAAAGATGAAACACGATAAAAAAATATTGTCCAGAATTCAGAATTAGAACATGCAGTAAGTCATTTTAAAGTCTCTTTCGTGCACAATAAAAATACAATGAAATAAATTTGCTCCTTTTATTCAATGCTTTAAAAAATGAACTCGCTCAAAGCAGATATAAATAAATAACGAGTTCTATGATAAATATAAATTATAATAAAATTAAAATTAAAATAGGCAATAAAGTTTCTTCTTCTATTCTATTCTTTCAAAAAAATACATATAAAAACTGACAATCTTTCAACCAGCTTCGAAATCAAAACTAAAAATAGTCTTTTTAACCAAAACTTAGTCTGGTTTATAAATGTAACATATTATTTTTTAAAGAATCAAAAACTTTGTCAAATATTGAAAGAACACGAAATTTACAAGAACTTGTGGGTTACATGGCACAGAATATGGGTCTTATCTCATCTTATCCCACCGTAAATGAATATATAGGCGCTTTAGAAATACATCACTACTTCAAAAGAATTTTCGTTGAATTAAAAAATAGAGCATATCGCTTTTTTTTATATAAAATTCCTTGCTTAAAAATATGTCAACAAATAAACTATTTGTAAAATGTCTTTTTTTTAATAGGTTGAATAAAACACCTGGAACGTTTCAAAATATTGAGATTCTTGAATACTTTCTGAAGGAAAAAAGTAACAGAAATACAAATTTTATATAAAGTTTAGTTAAGTAAATATTTTTTTTCTGACTAAATCCATACAGAACAAAACTGAAACATTGAATATTTAATCTAAGCCATATGTAGATTCATAGCATAATAAAATGAAACCTTCTTCAATTTGTGCAAGTTTAAATCCGATTTGTGAAGGAGCTCATTGAAGATCTCCCATTAAAAAGCAGAATGTTTGTAATTTAACATAGATACTAAATTTGGTACTTCTCAAGAACTCAAGGCGATTGCTTTTTTTTCCTCTGCATTAATTTATACGCTCCACCGACTCAATGTAGCAAAGAGACTTTTTTTCTTTGGCAACACATCTTGCTCTGAAATAAATAGGATCAGTGCTGGAATGCCATGAATAATGATGAAAATAGACAGGTGACAGTTTTATGTTAGCATAACAAACGTGTATTTTTAATGTTTTATTAGCCTTAATGTTTTTGATAGCAGTGTTTTTGAATATTTTTATTTTAAATAAAATAAAAGTAATGTACACAAAGTATGTTTAAAATAAAATATTTATGTTTAGGATGTGATCTCTAAGCGATTATTTCTTCAACATTATTCCAAAATTCAATAATTAAACTTTTATATTTCAATGGATTTTGAAAGAAAGTATTTTAACTATCAGCATTCAAGTTCTAAGATTATCTGAAAAAAATCCAATTTTATGTCAATGAAGTAAATAACTGCTAAATTCAAATGGTAAAGAATATTTTCCATATTTAGACACAAACAGTAAAAATTAATTTTTTGATGGTCAAAATACTTATAGTTTGACTGATTTGTTTGCATCTCATTTGCATGCAAATTGCAGATTTTTCAAAATTAGAACAGAATTTTAAAGAACGCAATCAGCATATGTAATAACAATCATGAAATGTACATTTAATCTTTTGTGCCATTTGGAGTGGTAAATTTTCAAAAAATCACTAAAAATATATTTAAAAAAACATAAGAAAGTTCAATTTAGCTAATCTTATATTTCCTTATTTAAAGAATAGAACTGACTTAAAATAGCATTCATTATCCTAGTGTTAAAAAAACCCGAAGTACGAGGGATAGTATTTATTTACATTTTAAGAAATATTAGAGAAAGCAGATCTCTGGTGTCAGGTCCAAACGGTCTTAATGACGCTACTTTGTTGATCGCTTTTCAAATGATGCTTTAGGCGACTTTTATGATTCAAAGTTTTAAATATTTGGGTTTTGTTTTTTAATTACAGCATTTTGCTTCGTCATATAAAGCTAAGTAAAAATATTGGTATCTCATAAAGGAAATATTCCTTTTATGATATAGAATATATCCAGAAGAAATCTCAAATATGCTTTTTAAAATTGGTTTTTCATACAAAGAATAGAGAATGTTTTCTTTTTATAAAAATATTGGAATCTAATACCTGTCCTCTCCTGCAAGCTTTGAAAATATAATTCCTGCGTCTGGGCTTTAGTAATGAATTTAACAAACTTGTAATGCAAATATGATGCTTGAGTGAAATGAGATCAATGCCTCCTTCAATAATCCAAAAAAGGGGGATGAATTTTACATGTTTAACTCTTAACAATTTTTTTAAAAGAAGATCTACAAGCGCATGCGTAGTAAATAATTTAATAAGTTATATGGCCGTGCACTCGTTCTATTCATTAAAGACGATGGCACAAATTTTAATAAGAAACCAAACATTTAAAATCTGCTATCAAAAATTCCAAATTATAACGTGAGAACATTTTTGACATGTAATATCAATCTGACAGAAAAAGATCATGTTCTCTTATGATTCATATTTCGCAAACATTTAGAATGGTGAGGGCTTTTGACCATCTCAAAATTAATTGAGTTCTAAAAATTTATATTTTATTTATATTTTATTATCTAAAATTTATATTTTTTTATCTAAAATTTATATTTTTTTTATCTAAAATCTTATATTTTTTATAAAAAAACCAGTTTAAACTGATTTTAAAATTCACTTAATTATCTGAATATGTATGGAATTCTCATAGCAATTAAAAATGTGTTATTAGAAATAATATAACGAATTTTCATAGAAATTTTAGTAAAAGTAAGCATATGTTTTTTTAGTAAAGGATAAAAAGCTAAATTATTAATTAATAAGTCACTATACAATACACAAACTATAATGCTTGGTAAAATATTTCATATTCTTTCTTTTTGTAGATTTTTATGTGATGCATAAAATTTAATGACAAAAAATTATCAAAAAAATTATAAAGTTAACAATAAGAATTCTTAAAACATGCGATTACTTTAACTACGAGTCATTATGATATTTTGATAAGAATTCGCTAGAAAATCTGATTGATTTTTTCTCCTCGAACAAATAAATTACATTGTTTCAATTCCTTGAATAGAGGAATTTTTAATTTGCCTGGAATTCAAGCAAAGTATTGTAAGAAAAAACATTGAAGCTATGTGTTAAAATTGCTCACCTATTAACTTAAACATATTTTAAATATATTTCTTATCTCTTATATTAATGAGACAATTTCCAAATAGTTTAATTTTTCGTTCTTTTAAGTACAGAAATTATGTTTATTTTTCAGAAGCGATGGAATCAGTATTGCAGTTTTAAGAAACTCCATGCAGATGATAAGACTAATATTTGTTTTGTTTCAAAGCAGCATTATTTCAGGAAATTTAATCTCCTTCAGAATTGGACTGAAGCCAACAACACATTTTTTTATGTTTCACTTTATTCGACCCTAATCATCCTAGAGTGACTATTTTTACAAAATTTGAATAAATGGAAAGAGATTAACTCTTCAGAGTTTTTTTTTCCGTACAATCTAATCTAATACAAATAAAGTAAGGAGTTTAGCCAAGAATTTTTAATATAAATATCGAAAGTATATTTTGATTATTCATTTTTAGAATGAATCATGAAGATTTTTAAAACAGTGAAAATACAGTTAGAAAATTTTTATTTTAGTCTTTGACTTCTATGCATTTTTATAAATAAAATACCTGGCATCTAAACTGACATGCTTCGATAAATAGAATAAAATTAGAAACAATTAACACTGAACTCGAGGTAACAATTCTTTGCAAATATGATTCTGCCTTATAATTATTAACACATTTTTTCCTAATACATTTTTATTAAAATTCTACATATTTTATGAACACAAAATTTGAATAGATTTATTAAAATATTTTAACTTTCTTTTATTGTTTTAGATTGTTTTTATATTTTTTTATTGTTAGTTGGAAAACTAATTTTTAAAATTTGATTATATAAATTGACGTGATATAAATTAAATCGTCGTGAATGGGACATGAAACATTACATCTTTTTAGAGCCCTTAAATGCTTTAGTTTATTTGTTAATAAAAATTGAAGGAATTTGAAAAGTTCAGCCAATACTTTTGACTCAATTCACATCTAATATATAATTAATTCAAATCATGCTGGTTAAAAAAAAAACATTTGCTAAAAGGAATTGACAAGTCTGAAAGATCATGGATTTTTTTTTACAGTTAAAAGACTACATATTGGAGATCCAGAAGGTGAAAAACCCCATTCATTCTCATTTTTAGTACAGAGACTAAGGGTTATCAAGACTTCTGGTAAATTTTCCAGAGATAATAACAATAATTATGGTGCATATTATAATGTATTATTGTGATCAAAAGAATTTTAGTAAATTTTCTTTAAAATAAATCTATTGTAGATATCTTCAAAAAAAATTTATCATACATTTAAAAGTTATTTTTAACATTCACAATAGCCAGAGATTTGTTTCATTTTATCATCTAAAAATATTTTTTTTAATAGAATTACTTTTCTCGAGGTTTCGAATTGGCAAAAATAAGAGATTAATAATTGAATAAAAGATTAATTAATATTTTTAAATAATATGTTAGATCTTTTTCTTAGATTTCATGAAATTTGTGCACCATTTAAAAAGCCATTTCACTTAACCTCTAACTGCAGAAATAGCAGAATATCAATTATCAGTTGTAAAAAAAAAGTTGAATCGATTATTATATCAATATCTCTACGAAAATGCATTTGAAGCATTTTCTTACAAAAGGATATTTTATTTGAACCTTTATCTGAGTCGCTATACCATTACCTTTCAACAAAAAATCAGCTACGTATTTGTTTATTCAGTTTTTTTTTTTTTTTTTTTTTTTTTGTAGGAATGAAAATTTGATTATTTTCAGTTTATAATTTGAAGGGGGATTTGATTAATTTTGTCTGCGCACATGATAGATCTATTTCTCTAGAAAATGACAAAGCTACTTACGAATTTGTCGGAAATGGCTTCGAAGCAAAATCACACGAGACTTTTCACATCGACTTGCATTTTCTAGAAATCAATCTCATGTGGTTTTGAACTGAAAAAAATTCGATACTATTTGCCCTCTTTCAAACTATAAAATATACATTGGTATCGTTCCAAACTCTTTTCTGTCAGTGATGAAACAGTGGAGCATCCGGGTTTTTAAATCCTAATCAACTCTTAAGATCTGGGGAAGATCAAAACATCTTCATAATAGCGAAGAGTTTAAATACATTTACAAGAGAGGATGTTTTATTTCATTATTTCAAAGTTTTTGAAATGTTTACCATAATAAACAATATACTTTTCTTATAATCTCTTCACTTTAATTTTCAGCATCCATCAAAAGTATTATTCTTACATACATTATCTCAAGTATTTAAATTCTAATATTATCACCAGTAATTTCATGCATTTATTCTAGTACTTCAATTGCGGAATAATTTTTTTCACAAACTATGCTAACACACACACAAATGTATGTATGTAAAAAAATGTGATGCTAAAATTTATAAAGTGGTTAGCAAAAACCATTGTATCACTGTCAAATTTCAACATTTTATTTCGTTTTTATCTTCTGACAAATTTTGCATCTTTTAATAGATCAATGTTTTATTTCATATATAAAGACATGATTCAAGACTGAGTGATCACTCAGTCTTGAGGATGCTATCTGGTTTATAAAGCTTCCCCAACATATATAGTAAATGTTCAGCAACACTCTTTCTCTGATTTTTTTTATAGGTAGCCATATTCAAGTACCTTGTTATGATTTTATTAGCGACAATTGTATACAATGAAAAAATGTTTTGAGTATTGCAAGCAATGTCTTGTGTCTTGTGCATCTGTTATTTTCTTCTTTTTTTATAACTTTTGGTCATGGAGCCAAATGAATCGTTTGGTGATTGATAGCAAGACGCATTAATTAAAGCAACTTCATAAGAAATACATTTTCAAAATTTTGCACGAAATTCATGGCAAAATCTGGACTTTTAACCCATAAAGTGTCTTATCCAGACATTATGTATATGAAAAATTCGTTATACATATGTAATTGATGGAAAAAAAATTCATTAACGCTTACGTAGCTTATCATTTGCGTTATTGATATATTTAGAAGAAGGAGAGTTTCATATGTTTCCCTCTTTGTCTCATCAAGAAATATTGCTGTGCTTCCCCAAGCTTGCCACACGGTAGCATCAAAATGAAATGCTGATCTAATTAAGTAACACAAAAATAAATGAACAAAATTCTTCTTAGTAAAATTCATTTACTCCGTCCGGTTAAGAACGAAATTAAATTGAGCACATCAAAACAGTTTGATGCAAGTGCTACTGAAAGAAAATAGCTTTTGCCATATGAAATCATAGTTAGTAAAATAAAAATTACAAATTATCAAATGCATAATTAAAGACTGATTTTTTTCCAGCAATTTACTAATTTTATTTCTCTCACATTATAATTTCAGTAAAAAAACCCAAAGATATTTATAAAGTACATTAATTAAGTAATGTCTTACTAATTAATTGATCTTTCATGTTAAAATATTTTAATTAGAATATTTTTAAAGAATGAATATATTATGACTGAAAATAAAAATGTATTAGGAATAAATATATTATTTTCTTGAATATGTTTAAATTCAGGAAGCAAAATCGATCAAAGTAGAATTATTACTTTCAGCAATTCTATTTTGATGTTGTAAGCAGGATTAAAATACTGGAATGCATTTATTCCTTTTTTTTTAAATTTACAGATTCGAACCAATTTGTGGAAACAATCCCAAACAATCATTATCCATTTGGATAAATGCTTCGTTTTTATTTAAATTAGTGACCAAATTCATAACTTTCAGTAGTTATATAATAGGGATAGTTTCATTCAAAAGTATTTCTTTTTTAATTTATATCCAATTTTTGGACGTGATAATACACTTGATATTTGATAGATATTTAAACATTAAAATTAACAAATTTTCTAGTATTTCAGAGCTAGAGGAAGAGTTTTCCTTTTTTAAAAATATGAGTCAAGTAGTAAAAAAATAAGCCTAGAAGAAAAAAAGAACTCTAACTTTATTTGAGAACTCAAGGGAAAAGCATTCATACAACAGTATACGGTAAACTGATACTTTACTTTGATCTTTTTTAAAATCGATAACCAATCGGGAAAAGACTATTCGGTTCTTTTTTCTTTGAATCGATGAGCGCTATACATTTCTCTGGTTTCCGAATGAGGAATGAGTATCGTGATTTTTTATGAGATATACCCAATTCTACCTTTACCCAGTAAATCCCAATGGCATATAAAACTACATCCCATGAGATTTAGTCTATTGGCTTGATGTTGGAAATCAATATCGTGAGATTTTGCAGTGATATAAATTTAAGACTGTTTACAGTCCCCAAGCTTGAAGCTTTTTATTTTCAAAATTTTGTCATTGTTGACCAAAATGAACGGGAAAAAATTAAGCAAGAAATTTCTTAGCAAGACATTGGCTCTCTATCAAAAGTTTGTTTTCAAGTATTGGCAATAATCAAATTATTTTTAATTGTAAATGTACTACAATGCTTATTTCATTTCTATCAATTTTCAAGAAGTTCACACATCAGAAACAGCAAGTTTTTTTTAAAAGGCTGATCGTTTGAACATCTAAAATATATAATTTATTGAATATTACATCATTATAAATGCGCGACCTTCCACTTATATTTATAAAGAGAATAAAACCTCACAGCAATATTTTCATGCCTAAAATGCCTTACAGTTTCTCGACAGTTTTCTTGGAAGACATTTGAATTGTTGCTATAATTCTTTTCAGGAATTAAAAATATTTGAAAAAATTACGATAATTATTAAAATATTTTATAATATGTACTTACTGTACTGTACTATATAACTGTACTTTAATGCCTTTTGCCCAAATCACTTGGAAAAGAATCTTCCAATGACAATATCTGAGTTTAGTTTAGTTTAATTTAGATATATAAAATCTTGTTTTAATGCAACACTAGGGATATTTTGGGACAGACCTCATAATATTGAGCCTCTGTAAGATGACGAAGACGGCACCTGACCTGGCACAGGTTTTCAAAATTCTACACCAAAGGTAGGACGTTTGGTCTAGAAAATTAAGAGAGCAAAAGACCAATTTATATGGCTGTTCTTTGATCGTATCGGGTCTCAAATCTGAATCCATCCAATTACGAAGCTGAACCTTTATCACCAAGAAACTGCAGCCCCAGCAAGATCTCAGATTATATTAAAAAGGATAATTATAGCATTTTTATTGCCTCTGCTCTTA
>JAPMOQ010040745.1:2227225-2246739 GCA_026543055.1 Argiope trifasciata
TGAATGCTTATGTTCTACAACGTTCTACGATGTTATAATGTTTTACGCTTATTAATGGCATTTGTCAGATGCACTTAAAAAGGGAGTATTGTAGGTCCTCTTCCCCGCGATATAAGCGTCCAGGGTTCCAATTCCAGTCCTGACATGACTGTTCTTTATACTGCGTTCTATCTATGAGGTGAGCGAAAGAGATTCCCTATAAAATGAGGTTGTGTAAGCGAATGCATGAGTGTCATCTTCATATGAGCTAAAGTCAGAATTCTGTCTCGGGAATTTATGGGTCCTTACCCTCAGAAACTAATTCACCCCTCTTTTCCCGATCTCTTCATCTTGGTCTATAACATGACGACCCTCTTACACGAAACAGTGTAAGATCTTTTTGGTAGCCGCGGAGAGTCTCCGATCCCTTGGACTTGGTTTGAAGTTCAGTTCAAGGGAGATCAGCAACAACAATAATAACATGCAATTGAAATGTAAATTTTCTATCACACCAACAGACGGCAAATTTCGAATAAATATACATGCGAAATATCTAATGTATCCGGAACAGAATTACTATCCAAGATATTTGCATATCTTGATGAATAGAATTATTGGAGATACTAAGACTGAAAATATTAATTATTATTTTCCAGTTGACTGTGAAGATGTGTTATAAATTTTCCGATTGAAAAAAGTAGTTATAACCAAGAGAATAATTTTTTAAAGATCAACCAAATTTCTTTGAAGATAATAGCAATAGACGGTCATATATTATAGATTGATAATGGCAATTAAAATACAGCAAATTACATGCTGGTAACTTTTTAACGACGCGGAACCCAACAGTTACTTCATTTCCTCAAACACATGTTCAGAAAATTACCGTAGATGCCGAAGAATTCGACTGCTAATTGGTCACATACTCTTTTTAATATCCAACGAACTTCTACGGCTCTGGAATAAAAAATGAACTAATGAGTACCTTGACTAATAAAAAAAATAACTCTACTTCTGCCGTACTTGCTTCTATAAATATTCTCTTTCAGCAATGCATTCTTCCTACTTTTTAAAAATATGCCAATCTTATCTTCCTAATTATCCTAGTGAATTTTATAAATAAAAATAGAGAATAAGTATTACTAAATAAAATATAAAATTGTGTAATTTTGAGATAAGAAAAAAATCTGAATTATTTTTTAATCCATTCTATCCTTAATGAAGTAATTTAGTATTATGAATTATAATAATCGAATAAATGAGAATTCCATAGTCGGAATGGAATCATGGAATAAACAATCTAAAATTCATGGAATCAACTGTTATTAATCACATATTCGTTATTTTAATTCTTTAAAGACATTCTATAATCAATTATATTCACAATTTGCACTTTTTTAAGTCACTTTATGACTACTCTTCGGAATTTATCTGTACGTTTAGTGTTTAAAGCAATCATTTCTTTTGGTTTTTCTACTTTTCAATTGCATTTATTGTAAAAAATTAACCTATGAATTTCATTTCTTTGAAACGAAATAAATAAGAACTTTCGATTCCACGATGTCTGCCTTTTTTGGAGAGGGAAAGGGGATTTAATTCTGAATTCATTTATTAAATATTGTTAAAGTTAAAGGTTGAATAATTCACCTATTAAGTTTTCATATTTATCCTAATTAAGTACATTTATATCATTTGGATAAAAAATTGCTGCACTGAATAAAAAAATATTTATTTTGCATTACGATTAGAAGAATGAATTCTTAACCCTTTTTACAGTATTTCGCATTTAGAAAAGTAGTTTTTTATTTTTTTGTTGAGTTTTTAGGGCTTAAATAAAATTTATTTAAAACTCCCTCTAAGCTCGTAGAGTTACGCGCATACCACAACCTTCATAAAATGACACTTACAATATGTTAGTATCTAGTTCGGAATTCGATTTCATGTCATTGATGAACAAAATAATAATCATTCAAAGTTAAACTATTGTGTAAAAAATAGCAAAATGATGATTGCTTAAAAAATAACATAAGTTTATAAATTTCTGTATAAAATCACTTTAAATGTTTCTAATATAATACTATACTTTGAGTTTCGCAATAATTTCAAGTATTTAAAATTATTAAAAATATCACTGCAGAGCATAATATTTTCTCTCCATATATAAAATATTATGCTAAAGCATAAAACATCATCATTGTTTTAATCTCAAAAGATTTTATAAAGTTCTTAATTTGCAATTTCCTGATCTAATATCAAAATTCCTATAATATTTTTGGAAATATTTAAAATGTTAAAAACTAACAAGAAATCAGTAAATAATTCTAGAAATTGTTATTCCTTTGTTGAATTTATATATTTCTTTATACACCCAATATATTTCTTCATTCATTCTAAAATATAGAATAACGAAACATTGCATTTTTCCATAAAATATAGTTTTTAAAATTGTTTTTTAAGTATATGTGGTGTGCAGTGTCTAGTTGGTTCTTGTCAATAAATCGCAGTGATTAGGGTGTTGTAATCTTCTTCCTTCTTTTTTTATTCCTTTGTCGAAACAACTTTGTTCAAAAATTAGCAGTTAAGGAGAAATACAATTTCATATCTATTGAGTTATCTTGACTTTTCCTGTTGGAAAAACCAGTCCACCACGGTCCGCAGGATTTCGAAACTTCATCCACTCCGGTGATGTTTTTCGATGATGGCTCGTCAAATTTTTGTCTTTTGTTCGAAAAATCCGTTTACAAGATTTCTGGGACGATACAATCTCCAAAAGAAGAATGGATTTCGTGCCCTAGAATTGTAATTACCCAACTGGAAAAGAGAAGAGCTGAAATAAAAAGAGAAAAAGTTTCAGTAATAATGTCATAAAGAAAGAGTCGGAAGCAGTTTGAAATGGTTTTTCTAGCAATGTGTATATATTTATCTCAAGTTTTCTTTTGATTTTTTTCTAAGGGAGAATATTTCTTTTTCTTTCTATCCTTTCTTTTTTTAGCCATATGGACTCGGAACAGCTGTTAACTACTTTAGTAAGACAATCTTGTGAGGTGAGAAAGAAGATTGATCAGAAGACCTTTGGTCAGTCTTTTAAAGAGACAAGATTCTTTTTCCATCATACTACTTTCTTTTTTCATATATATATATATATATATATATAAATCTAAAAAGCATTTTTTAGCTTCTTGGAAAATAAAATGGGATTTCTTTTCTTTTTGAGTGTTAGATTGCTTAAGGACGTTTCTGTAAAATCTTTTTCAATGACTCATAAATAAAAGTAAAAACTCACAAGTAATCTTTTCCTTCTAGAATCTATCCTTTAAATATATTTTCTTAAAAGTTTTTTATCAATACTTATGGAAAATAAAGGAACATTTAAGTGGAGATTTAGTAACAATTAACTAGACAGTGTTTTGTTAATTCCAACATACTTATATTTTTTTCTATAAAAAGGGTTATTTTTTCTATAGCATTGTCATTTCTAATGAAAACTTTTAAATACATTTAGAATTATTTTTTTTGTTATAAAAAATTTACTTTTATTAATTAAATTTGTATCATTCTTTAAATGTAATGATTAATTAGTAGATTTAAATCCATTCGATAAGAGTAAGTGAAGCTCATATAATTTTTTGTTGATGTTGTTGTCAAATCTCCTTCCAAATTATAAATAATTTGGAACTGGACCTTGAAAAATGTTTTATGTTAATCTTATCCAGGTAACTGGAAATAATTTGATTAAATTTCAAAAAATTAATGCTGAACTTTTTGAAATTATTTCTCTGTTTGTTTAAAAATAATGCAAGTATTTTGAATTATAACATTAATAACTGGTAATTCAAATATAAAATAAAAAATCCAAAAGATAATTGCATGTATTTAATAACATAATAATATATAAACCAAATCACCTATTCCAAAAAATAGTATGAAATTTATTTTCTGTATCCACAGAAATGCCAAGCTTTTGTCATTAAAGAAGTATTCTAATTGCTTAGTTTCAAGATACTATTTTAAATAGAAAACTTCGTTAGTAATTATGTATCTGTATAATATATAACAAAGAACAGTTGTCCAGTTTAATGATGTGGAGTTTCAGGTTGGCTAAAAAAATATAATAAATAAATACATTTGTATAATCTAATCCCATCAATAAATACAATTAGAAAATCAGAAAGAAAGCCATTTCTTTAAAAATGGATTTTAAAGATAAAGTTGTTTTTAAAAAATCGGTTTCAAAAAAATTTCTATTTTTAGTTACTAGCATAAAATTTATCTACAAAAAGTAATTTTAAGATTCCAAATAGCAAATAAATATATTTTAATTTCTTTTTAATTTTATTCTTTTCGTTTATTAAAAGGCATGTAACCAAATAAAATTTTCAGTAATTCCAATTTGCTGTTTATTTATAAGTTAATTAAAAATAGTAAATATAATGACGTTTTTCTTCTTTCATTTAATCAAAAGAAATTCTTCGAAACAGTTGTCTTAATTATCGCTTATTTAAATTGGAATATTAATTAATTGGAATCGCTTATTTATATTGGAATATAATTTTTATTGTGGAATGACAGCTTAATTTATTTTTATAATTAATAATACGAATTTTCATGATGAATACATTCTGTTTAAATTGTTAAGTAAGCAAAGGGAAATAATATTTTCTTTTTATTATTAAGAAACATTTACTTGGGAAAATTCACAAAATTAATAAAAAATCAAAATTACAAGTAACATAAATTCTTTCTGCTTTTTTTTCAAATCAATTATTTCTGATATTCAAAATGTGTTGATTATAACTTCAAAATAAAACTCAAAATTTCTAATCTAGAGAAGCATTGACAAACGTACACTTAATTTTTTAGATTTTTTTTCTAATATTTGATTTTAATTCTTTCACATGGATTGGAAATTGCATTATCGTGACATATTTTTTAGGAAAATCATTCTTATTTTATAATCACATTTGTTTCTTAGATGAGATTTTCACACTTTTAGTGAAATATAATACCAAACAATACCACGGAACAACTAAGAGGAATCTTATGGAGCAGTGAAAAACTGGATAAACCAAACATTTTTCGTGGCATCAAGATTTTTTTTAAAATTAAACCAGCAATATTGTTCTTTGCTTTAACTCAAATCAATAAACCGTCTCATCTCAGTCAAAATTCGTTTTTTTTTATTCGCATTAATTTTCCATGTGTAAGAGAGAAATTTCCAATAATGCGATTTCCATCGATTTAAAAGATCGCTTCACTTGACCCAAACTGATGTGAAAGCAAATGAAGGAATCACACCGATAGACTCTAGAAGACAGATCTCTGGAGGTTTGTCGCTTCTACTTGTCTAGACTGGAAATCAATCCTCAACAACCTGAAATAAAAATCCTCGTCAATTCTCGCCAATCGTTTCCTTGCTTCCAAGTTTGGTTTACTTGGGTTTTTTTTAATATCGAAAAGGAAAATAGAAACTGTTGAAAGCAAAGAATATTTTTGTCTTTAAGAATTATCGAAGCGTAATCAAGAAGTATTAGCGAATATGAAATTCTTTCTAGTTTTAAGGCTACTGGTAGTATTACTTGAGTTTTCGTATTATTTTTTAAATCGAGAGCAAAACCAGTTAACTTATGATGTGTTTACAATTTTTCAAAGTATTTTTGGCACAGGCCTTAGATATAATCTCTGCACTGTTCTAGAACTAGTCATTTGCTGTAGTAAAATATTGGTGATTAAGGGAGTTAGAAAAACTAATTATTCTCCTTTAAAAATAATAATTTTTTTTAAACATGAATTTTGAAAATCAACTTTGCTTCATAATAATTACATTCTAATGACAACACTTATAAAAACTCATTATCTTTAATATTAATGGAGTCTTTTTTTTTTTCACCTTCTACTGATCTTTTTTAATTTTTTAGACATACACAATCTTGTGAATGCATCATATTTTTTTTATTATATTTAGACATTTCATTATATTTAAGTTTAAATATAAAATAATCCTAATAAGTTTGAACTTTAAGAGCCCTTTTCCCTGATCATCTCGCAGATAATCATTCAAAATATTTAAATTATTTTCTAAAAAATCTGATAAAATTGTTAGGAAATGAGCTTCAACATGGTGCAAATAAAACACTATTTGATATTATGCATAAAATTTATTTGTAAAACTAATTGAAAGATTTCAATTTTTTATGTATTCTTAAGAAAATAAATTTTAAATTTTAAGAATTTTTTTAGCGTATGCTTATGGCTACAGGGTGATTCTAAGATCTTGTGAAAGATAAAAAATTTTGATTGCCACGTGACTTTGCCAATGATTCGAGCCTTTCATCTAATTAGATTAACCATAATAGGTTGTAGTTAACAAATAGCACAGAAGAATTAATTAAAACAATCCTAATAACAATATAATGTCTTCAAAGTACCCAAGCTAGCCAGTTTTTCAACCAGTGATAAATTTAACGATGGGACGTAAGAATTATTTTTTTGCAGGAGCACGACATAAACAAAAATCCTGTAATAAAGGGGGAGGGGGCAACTGTGTCTTATTGAAGCAGAATTTTATATTGTTACAATAAAGCTATTGTTTCAAGCCTTAATTAGCATGACATACAGACTGGCAGAGTATTAAAACATTGGCACAATTCTTGAAGGAATTGCTCAAAGGAATTTCTACCCAAAAATATATTAAAAAAATATATATATTTATGCAGATGCTTCTCTAACTATAAATTGATATTCCACGTTTCTTATGTTATTCATTTTATTTAATATCAAACCCTTTGCTGATTTTACTTTATTCATTAAATAAGAGCCTCTTGTAATTGTCCCATTATTTGCTTTTGTAACATCCCATGCTCCTTTGTTCTTATGGACTTAGAATCCTTCAATAGATAAATTTTGTACTGAGTTTTTGATCAAAGGCTCTGCCCAGTCTTTCCTCCAGCCTGCCAATTAATTTTAAAAGGAGGGCCTAGTTTTATAAAATAAGTGCAATCATCCAAAAAGAATATTTGAAAAATTCCTAAAACTAGTATATAGTTTCTAAGGTATTTTGATTCCCATGAGTCTTTTACTTCTAGTTAATTATTTAGTTTTATTATTTAGATTAAATTTCAAGAAATTTTTTATTTGTTTGAACCTAGGGAAGTAAGAAACTTATTAAAAGTTCAAGTAAGAACTTATTAAAAGTATGCAATTTCTTCAAATAAAATTCATATAGTTGTAAATATTTAAATTACCCAGAAATTAATTTTAATTTTAAAAAAAAAAAATCTTTCTCTTTCTCATACAAAGGCATTTTTATCATGTGTTATTTTTACAAAAATACATACTTCTTTTAAATATTAATCTGTTAAATTTATACCTAGAGAATTTGAGAAATAGTTTTAAATGATATTCTTTTCATTATATGTTTCATTTCAGATCGTCTAGAAAAATAACCATTTCCATAAAATTTGAATGGAAAAATTAAAATTAAAAAAATTAAAAATTACTTTTATCTCCGTCTAATGTAACCCAAAATTTCTTTAAAATTATTATTCCCAAATGAGAAAAGAGCAATTAATGCATTGATTGCAGAAAACTTTGAGTTCCCGCAATAAAAATAAAAAATGCTGTGAAAAGGTATTCATATTTTCTTTATTATTCTTATATGTATTAATAAAATAAGGATGTATATCGATTGATTTCAATAAACAAATTAATTCAGGAAATATCTAAAGATTAGATGTAAACAATAATTACGTTGCGTATATCGGAAAAACAACTACTTATTTTTAATGAGTCTGGTAATAAGGAAGAATATATAAACAAAACTTCGATTGCTTTTTTTTAAATTCGTAAACTTTTACTTCCTGCTGTTTCAAAGCCCATTTTGAAATTATAAATCGATTAATTTGTCAGATCAGGGATTTCTTTCCGTCAATAACATTGGTTAATTTCTATTATTATTCAATTCATGAAAATTTTATATATAATTCAAAAGTGTTTGAGAGGATAGTAAATGATTTTTTTTTGATATGAATAACCTAATATTCTAAAATTATTCCGAAAAAAAATTTCTCAATATCTTATTTATTTGTTTTTAACTTTTAACAAAAAAGAATTTCGCTATTCGTTTTAAAAGTCTTCGTTTCCTCGTTATAAAACACTTCAAGCATCAACCATTTTGATTGAGATGTTCATTTCATTTTTCTGAGATACTTTGCTTCTTTCAATTTAAAAAAAAATTCACTGGAGTTTGGAGTTTCCAATGACATTCATTGTTTGAGAATTTCAGTGAATCATTTGCCATATTTTTACTACAGAATTTTCTGTGAAAAACAAAGAATCTGACAATGATAAAAATTTTAAAAAAAATTATTTTCCTTCTTGGAATTATATCATATAATTGAAAAAAGTAAAAATAAGAAACTATACGAAAAAATAAACGGCTAGATTTTCGAAATAGTTTCTTTAACAACGAATGTATTTCTTCCAAGATATTTTTTTCTTCATGCTGTAAAATATTTCTTTTCACTATTTTTGTTTTAACGATATATGGACTTGGTGAAACTTTTAAATGTTTAAATGAAACCATCTTTCAAAGAAAAAAAACGCTTTCTTGTCTCCATATTTTAAATAAAAAGATAATTTTCCACCCTGCTTATTCCAACAAATCCTTTCATGACAAATAAGTTCTTTCTGAGACGTTATTCCTTCTCTCTCCAGATTGTTATCTTATAATCCTTGAAGAATTGTCTTCAAAGAGGGATTTTTCTTTAGAAATATGATATAACAAAATTAGAAGGATGTCTTTAATCAAAGAAAACTATTCTTTTATCATATACTAAGCTATAAACTACTATTTATTTTTCTAAAAGAAATTTTATTTTGCTTAAATCTTTATAGTTTATATTTTTTTAATAATATATATAAAAAAGTCGAAACACTTTAGGGATGAAATAACCTTCAGAGATTGAAATTAAATTCTCCATTATCATTCATTATTCCGCTCGTTGAACAGTCATGAATTATTTCAAAATGTAGAAAAATGCAAAACAACAATTTATAGCTTAAGTTGTTGAGATGACTATTTAAAAGTAGTGTCTAACGTTGCCTTCCAATATGGTAACAACAGACGGGATAAAAGTTGAAACACTGGTTTTCTTGCTGAAATAAAAAAAGAAACTAAGAAATCTACTAATAAACATTAAAACTAAAATATTGTAGACGTTAAAAAAATGAATTACTAAACATATAATAGTTTAAGTGGTAGACGAAAAAAATCTTTTAAAAAGCAAATTCGAAAAAAATATAGTTGTTTTTTTTTAAACTGAAAAAAATTATGAAATTATTGTTTCTCAAAAAAAGCAGTCGTTAAAAGTTTTAGATCGATATCTTTACAATTTCAGATCGATGTATTCATTACTTTTGAAAACTTCGAATTCTTTGAAATTAGATAGTTCATATATGTCTGTAAGCTCATATTTTTACAGCCAGAATTTATGAGCAGAAAAATTTTATATAACAAAAAATATGATTTCAAATGAAATCATAAAGATCAATTTTTATATAACATCATAACGTTTCTTTTTAATGAAAGTAGCAGAATTATTGAGCAAATGTCTATTTGAATAACTTACAAAATAAAGCCGAATAATATAAAATGCCTAATCCAACCCCTCTGGAGATTGGTGGAAAAAGCAATTCCTCGAAACGAAATCTTTTGTCATACAAGTTTAAGTCAGTGAACTCCGAATAGACCTCATCTCCAGAAAAGAACATATCATTTAAATGTAGAATGTTTGTTATGCTAAATTTACCTTTTGATAGAACTGAAGACCTGAAATAAGACGGATGCTCTTTCTTTTCTTTCTTTATTCTCAGTTTTATATGTATCAACGGATCGATGCAGAAAAGGTTAAAAGTTTTTTTCTTTTGTAGCACGTTTTACTTGACGTTAAAAAGATCAGCCCTGAAAAGCTCGTTTAGAATGCAAAGAGAAGAAAATGCCACTTCTATGTCAGTGTATCCAATACGCGTTTCTAAAGTTCTGATAAGTCTAAAAAGTAGGTGGGCGACATTCCTACATACTGATTTACAAAGGTAATTACAATAAAATATCTGAAAGAAATAATTAATAAACATTTATTTGATTTGGCTCATTTAATTTTCTTATGTATCTTTATATTTATATGTGATTAATTATTTGCAAAAAAAAAATTAAAAGGATTTCTAAATAAGAAATTTAACAATGCACACAGATTTAAATAATTCATAAAGCCCAAAAAAGGACCAAAATTAAAAACGGATTGTAGGTTTAGCATTGATAGGTCATGGGATTTTTTCAGATAAAAAATGCAAAACAAAAACAGCAGACAGATAGCTCTGGTAACTATTTAGCTGGATGTATGCAAACGAGACGGGCATGTGGGAGCCAGTTCTGCGTTGCGTATATATGTGAACAAGATGCTGAGTGGAAAAGATAAAGCTTTATTTTACATGAAGTAAGAATCCGCGACTGTTGCACATCTATTGTATACAACCTACCACCCCACCACCACTGAACGTAGTAGTATCGATAGGATTTGTTGTGGCGCGACGGTTGCATTGCGTACAGTTTGACTTCAAAAAAAGTGAAGTGTCTGGAAAAGGGCCTTTAACAATGGCAGACCTAATAAAGCTTGTTGATCGATTTGAGGAAACTTAGTCGCTTAAGATCTGGACAACCAAGTATAAGGCAGCATGTTCAGCTCGCTTTGTAGTAGAAACGGAAACATTATAGTTACTATCTAAGTGTAGAATACACATTGACATAATAAATGATTTGTAAAATATTTTTTGTTATTTTCATGTTATTGATAGGTTTTGGGAGTATGTTATAGAAATGTCATACATTATAGGTGGCATTTCTATTATATATGTACAAATGTCACCTATAACTGTGTTTTTTTTTATTCCTTATCGGAAAAGAAATTCCGTGAGTAATTCAGTGATGCTAAAACTGAAAACGTTTTTATTTTGCTGAATTATCTGAGTTTTATAAATATTTAACGATTTTACAGACTTTTTGCTCACCCTGAATAAAGTAAGATTTATGTGATACAAAAACATTAGATCATTGATATATTTTATTTACATAAAACTCAATAAAGTCATTTTATATTTAACTAATTTATTTTGAATATGCTAATAAAAAGTAGTAAGAATCGAATAGTTATTAATCGAATTTTAATTTAATAAGCTTTAAATATATTTAAATTTCAACATCACCAAATTCTAACCTGAATCATTGAGCGAAGCTAACTCTATGAATCTCCTTCCAAGATTAATAGAAATAACCACCCGCCTTAAAAAAATCCTCAATATTTAAAATTTAATTTATTTTTTTTGTTAATGGATTTTTTTAGTTAAATTACAGTTTTAAAATAATAAACTGAATTAATCATAAACTGAAGCAATATTTAATGAAGCATTATTTAATCATAAACTGAAGCAATAAAACTATCCTTCAAATAAGAGACATGAAAGAAGAATTGTAATATTCTAATACAAAATAAATCGATAAAATTGTTACCAAATAAAAAACTTTTTGATAGAAAAAAAGGGAATGATTTTTTCAGGTTATGGATCTATTTCCAGTCCTTTCATACATTAGAAATAATAAAAAAAATACAACTGCTATTATGAGAACATGAGTACGTTGGAATACATTCTTATACCATTTTTTCAGATCAGAATAAGAAAGTCATAATTTCAAAATGGATAATGGGAGAAAATTAATTTACAAATGTCAAAATAAATATTAGTTTATGCTAATCACATGTAAGCAACTAGTTTTAAAGACATGAATCGGAAACTATTCAATGGGACCCTTTTTTCAATCTTTATATGTAATTAATAAATCATTAATTTTTTCATTGTTTGTATTAGTAATTTAGGGAG
Organism: Argiope trifasciata; assembly: GCA_026543055.1. Lineage (NCBI taxonomy): Eukaryota > Metazoa > Arthropoda > Arachnida > Araneae > Araneidae > Argiope > Argiope trifasciata. The sequence continues at coordinate 2,239,133 of JAPMOQ010040745.1, forward strand.
TTTAGAATATATGATAAATATTTTTCGTCAGTTTAAATTTTATTTGTATTGTGTTTGCATTGTTTTACAATGAAATTGTTTATTTTTATCATTCTCATTTTTTGCATATCTATCATTATCTCTTTATCTCATTTTGTCTTTATTTCAAATCCACTACTTCGTCCACTTTTTATCAATTCCATGTCCGTTCAGTTCATCAAAAATCCGTTTTCCCTCTTTACTGTTGGATGGCGTAATGTTATATATTTTGAATAGACCCTCAACAAATGTCCAATTTGTTTGTTATTTCTCTTCATCAGAGATAGGTGTATAGCACTCAATTAATATAAATGTTTTTAAGCCACTAACTGATTTACTTGTACTTTGAAATTAAATAATTGATCAGAGAAAATTAAGTTCGTACATCACCTCTTAGTTAAATACGTTAAATGAAATGCCATTGAAGTCTACTTTTGGATGTGCCTTGTAACCATGAATTATGTTCAGTTGGTATGCACGACAAATGAGTTAGTTTGTCAAAACCAATTACACAGCACCTTAATATCATATTTATTGACTTTCAAGTCATATTTATGATGAATATTTATGTCATAGCTATTGGATAAAGCGAATCTTTGTGATATAGGTTTCCCTACAGCCAACAATTTACTTCAAGGAATAAGGGTGATTTCGCCTTGTATTAAATTTCAAATTTACTGTAATAAATTACTATAGGTGACAACAGTTAATTCAGCTTATAGTAAATTAAAAAATCACTGTAATAAATTACTACAGGTAACAACAGTGATTTTGCCTTGTAGTAAACTTGAACATCACTATAATAAATTACTACAGAGAACAACAATCCTTTTGTCATCTTGTAAATTCGAAAATCACTGTCGTAAATTACTACAGGTAACCACAGCAAGCTTCTCTTATGCTATTTTGTGATAGGCCCTTTAAGGCATTATATGATAATTAACGAGCCGTTATGATGTTGAAATCATCTTTTGAGTTTTCGATGCTTAAACAGCTTTTATTAATATAGAAATGTCTCTTGAGGAATTAAAATTATAAAAGAATCATTTTACGAATTTAAAAGTTTATATAGATTTTCTTTGATATTTTTAGTTAATTTTATGTAATTTTGAATAAAATTAATCACCTTTACAGAGAATATATAAAATTTAAATGCAATGGCAACAAGAGCATAAAAAGAATCTGCAATTACTAATATTGTCTGAAATAGAAATTAACATTTCTAAATTAAATTTAAACTGAAGTAAAGGCAAATATATCATTTAAATATACCATTAATATAAAGTACCGACTTTTGTTTCATAATCTAAATGTCTCATAAATTTTAATAATTAGAAATGTCTAGTATCATAAATAATGCTTTCAGGTATGTACTGCTGTAAGCAACATAGAAATAATTCTGTAAACACAAATTTGAAACAAACGTTTCGGATTACTTTATTTAATGCGCTTATGGCTGCATTTAATTTAATATTTTGTTAACTAATTAATTTAGCAGCGAAATATTATTAGAAAGTCCTGAGTGTGTACTTGGCTTGTCAAAAGAAAGAGGAATGAATAAATTCTTGCAGGGTATCAATATGATAAAAACAGAATGATACAAATTTGAAATAGCCTTTAGTGTAATCAGATAACCATATGATTTATCTAAATAAATTGATGTTCACGATTACAAAACAATTATTTTATAAAGAATAAATGTTGTTTTTTTTTCGTTATCTTAAGTTTTGAAAAAAAAATTTTGATAATAGCAATTTCATTTCTGTATGATTTTTTAATTATGATTATACATTTATTTTATTTTATCCGATTTCAATACGAAACAATGTTATGATGAAATTCAAACTCATCCATCAAAATACGTAATCACGTGCATTTGCCAGAGTTAATACTCAAAAAGTCATTTACTTCGGAGTAGTATATTCACTTTTGCTTTAAAATCTTAGAATACAAGGTGTCCCAAACTATAGAAATTGGGACACCTTGTTGGGACACTACACAACAAACACTTGTTTTTTAAATTATTGCAATTACAAACATACTTGAAATTTCTGTTTCATCAAATACATTGAGCTTACTTTTAAAACAAAAATATTTGGGATTCTTTTCAGTGGGAAGGTTAGAGTAATTAAAGTTTTATTAATCCAAAAGTTTTATACATGCAAAATGATGTCAATTACTGAAATATTATTCTTATACCAACTTGGGCACAAACAAAGTCTCAGGTTTCTGTCGCTAAAAATGGCTTAATTATTTAAAGGTATTTAACCTCTACTTATTTCAATCTCCATAACTGACTAATGTTTGAGACTTTTGTAATAATTTTCAGAATAATATACATATCATGAAATATTATTTAAAAGGTAGAACTAGAAAACTATAATACATTTATCTTTCATTAAATTTCAAATCAGATTATCAGATCCATACCAGAAATACATAATACATTCATAAAAAGTTACTATTGATGATGAACATCTTTTATGAACAATGATTTTTACCTTTTTAGAAGTCGCAGTTCCAAAAATTAAGATTTTTACCTGAATTAAATCAATATTCATCTGTCCAAAATCCATTTAAACAAAAGAAGGACTGTTTATATTCTTTGGTATTAAAATATGTCATAATTTTTAAAGTTTTAAAGTGTGAGCTAAAAATTTTATTTCCTTGCTATTCGTTCCAAACCATGTTTAAAATAGTTTAAATGCTCATTTTCTGCATATTTTTTGGACCGTGGTGACTTGGTGGTTAGGACCCGACTTTGGAACCGGCAGGTTGAAGGTTCTTGAGCCGATTTCACAATAGAACCGTCGTGTAAGAGGGTCTGGTACGCGCTAAAACCCTCTAGGCAAATGCCCTCCCAACTGACGTGGTGTTTTCGTTAAGAGAGGATGCTAGCCCAAGTGTCGTCCTCGTTTTCTAAACACGATTCAGAGAAAAAAAGCTTGTGAACTAAATAACGAAAATTTATGAGGATTTTTTTCCTTTTTTTAGTATCCTTTAAAAGCCTGCAAACTTATGTTCATATCAGACGTAAAAAAATGCGAATCTAACTTAATTGCTTAAGATTGCATAAAATTCAGTCCTTTGTCATATAAAATTCCTACAACTGAGTTTTAAGATTGAATCTTTTCCTTCTCTCCTTTCTAAAAAATTCTAAAAATTGAATTAGATAATGTTTATAAATAAATTTTGAATCCATCGATTTTATTTCCAACACGCATTTCTCAACGAATGGCTATCATAGCATGTTAAGTACTTTAGTTGCATCTCGCATTGTGTTCATGTGCCTCATATCAGAGTAAAGCACTTAATAATTTTTTTAAGTTAAAGTGTAAGCCTTTATAGCCATTTTTATTTTTTAATTTGTAATATCATTGTTTCATACACACGAATTAAAAATTACTAATTGCCTTCAGCTACTAGCTGTTTAACCATCAATTGCAACTTAAAATAATTAACATCACCAATGATAAGCTCCTCCAGCTACTGTATCGATTATGCGAATTTTAATGCACATTAAATTAAAGTTACCTGTAATCATGGGAAATTTATATCAAATTAATAGTTCATCGTTACCACGTCCATTTCCAAGTGATACTTTAAAAATATGGTTTTATTGTGTGTTTTTCGGGTGGGAAACCTTGACAGAATTAGCCAGTTACATCTTATCAAAGATAATTATAAAAAATATAGTATCAATAATATGTTTAAAAATTTCATGAATTCCTTCTCAAATGAATTCTAAATTATTAATCTATTTTATTCATTTTATACCAAATCTCACAGATAAAATACATATTTTGTACTTATTGAATAGAGGAAACCTAGGTAAGTTAAAACATGTTTTATCATGATTTTAAAAAAATAATTATTATAATTAAATAGCTGTCATGGATTCCAATTACTGCTTAGATCCTTTAGCTAGCATAAAATGGAATCGATGGTAATTTCATTAAAAAATAAGCTAGCAATATCAAGTTGAATGAGATATTCCCTCTATGTCAAATTGCCCTGGGCCAGAGTGCTTTGGCATCATACGCTGAGCAGGTTGAAATTATGCATGTACTTTTCTTAATTATTCTGTAAGTACTTATCTAAAACAAAAATTGAAAAAAAAAATATTTCATTTAGGAACTTTTATTGAGTTAAAGATTCAATCGTAAAATTTAATTTTTTAAAATGTATTTTCTTTTATTAATATGATTTAATGGAGATACAACAAATTATAACAGGCAATAAACTTAATTGCTAATATTGTAACAAAAATTAATATTGTATCAGAAAATCAAGTAAGTAGTAAAAAATTACTTTTTAAGCAAAAAATACCAATTTAACTCTAGTGACTGAAATACTCTCAGAAACTTAAGTCAGTTTCTGAGAGTATGAAGTCATCCTTTTTATTCACTCTGCTCCCACTTCAACTTCCACTTAGTGATTTTTAACTGCTCTGTTAGATGAGTGCCAACTTACCCCTGATCCAAATAATCCCGGTCTCGCGTACTAAGCCCTCTATTTATCTAAAACAACTTGAAATGTGAACGCAGCCAAAGCTCAGTAAATTGTAGAAGCATTTGCCGGTGACATATCGAGATAAAACAGAGGGCTCTGTTTTGATAGTTAATATATATTTAGATACTGCAATGCACATTTCAAGAATTTCTTAGAGTAAAAGCAATCTAAAAGTTATAAACTGTTATTATTTTAATATAAATTTTATAATGGCTAACTTTAATACAGGAAACATAAACAAAAATTAAAAACATTAAAGTCAATCATAGGCCTAATACTTTAAAAAATTCTTTTTCTTTAATAAAAGATTACACAGAAAATTATGGACGAATACTCTACGTACTATGCAACTATAATCAAGAACAGCATCAAAAATTAAGCTCCTTTACAAATTGACGAAACAATAAATAAGAAGCAGCACGTACACTATACGTAGGAGAAATATAGCAGACGCTGATTCCATTGCCTTGCCTTCCTTATTTAATTATGATAAAAGAAAAATAGGCTAGATGGTATGGAAACCGGACGGTCACGAACCAGATATTCGGGAGAGTACAGTACTTCAGAGTGTAAAAAGAGTACAGCAGTGATAGTAAGCATTAGTGAAATCTTCTAAAGCTTTAAGGATTGAATCAAAATTTTAGTTTTTTGCAACATTTGCTGAAATGCAGAAGGAGAAAAATTGTTAATTACCAATTCAATTTTTTTAAAAAGCATAAATATGGAACAAAATATTTGGAATTTGTACAATTAATATAGCCGAAAATAGAATGTTTGAGAAATGTAAAAATACTTCGTTTAAATTCTTCACAAACGTTGATACGTAACAAGCCTTGATGACCTATCTAGACATCCTGAACTTTCCCAAGAAACCAAATTTTTTGTGGCTAATTTAGCAAGTGTATTTATAGAATTCTGTTCGGATTTCGAAATTCTGAAAGTATAGTAGATTTCTCATTAAAGAAGAGAGAAGGAGGACAAACAGCCTTGATGAAATATCTGCAAGTCATGGTATTCAAAAGTTTCAAATGAATAAAAAATTGACAACATCGATTAAGTGATTGAAGTTAGGAGAAAGATTCATTGGTTTTCTTTATTATTTAAAATGTACAAATATGTAAATACTGTGTTCAGCCGTATTTCTTTTTCATTTATACATTCGATAACTTTTGAATAAAAAATTGTTGAAAGATATTTTTAAAAATAAATGTTTTTTGCTTCCCATTTAAGCGTTGAAAACTTGCTATTTTTTTAATAACAATGATAAAACTCTAAAAACATCTTACATAGTTCTAAATGTTTATACATTATTTTTGGCAAGTGAACTGAAGGATTGCTTTCCCTAAAGTTTTGATTTCTCTATTTATTTCCTTACGGAAATAAATTCTTAGATATTTGATCATTAAGAAGCTAGATGGAGTTTAATTTTTATTAAATTATTTTGTTTCTGAAGCTAGACTACGGAACCAAATGTTTCATCCTCATTTTGATTTTCTACCATGATAATTCGTCGCTTTCAGTACTTTTATTAGATGCATTTCTTCTTGAACAAGGTTTCAGAAAAGATAACCACTCCAGCAATAAATGCCCTTTGGTACTCTAGAATTGTGTCTAAACAACGGAAAGAAATCATAGATGAAAGACAAAAAAATTATCATCAAGTAATAACCTTCAAGCCTTATGTAATGTCTCTTGTAACAGTACGTTGCTTTCTGCCTCTTCTTCTTTTCATCAGCGAGAATATTTTCTATATTTATTTAGTTTATTTACTACAGGGAATCTTACCAACTGTTAAATACATATACATGAACATTCTATACCAGTGGTGGGGAAACTTTTTTTAAGACGGGCCATTTGTAATAACTAGACGATCGTAGCGGACCAAAGAATAATGCTTAATCGTTAAAAAATTTATGTGTTCTATAAACATATACATATATTATTGCATACACTTATTATTAGGTTGGTGCGTATGAAATGTCGGATTCTCTTTACATGCGGACGTTTGTCTCCCTGTTTTCGTTATACTTTTGTCTTTGGCATAACCTCATTCATAGTCGTATTGTCCATTGCCAGAGACTCATTTCAGCGAAATAGGTTTTCTCGAAGGTCTTCCCTTTTGTTATTTCTTTTGAGTTTATTGCCGATATGAATTCTGCCGACATTCGCGTCATTTTCTTATATGAGTACAAACTTGGTAATAGTGCTGCAAAAGCTGCACGCAACATAAACCAAGCGTTCGGGGAGAATACGGTTAACGATCGGAAAGTGCAGCGTTGGTTCGAAAAATTTCAGACTGGCGATTTTTCACTGCAAAATGAGCCGCGCGGAAGACCCAAAACGTCTGTGAAGAATGATGACCTGAAGGCTCTAGTGGAAGCGGATTCAGCCGTATCCACGAGGGAACTTGCTATCAGGATGAAAGTTGACCATACAACGATATTGAGACACCTTTCTGAGATTGGCAAGGTTAAGAAGATGGACAAGTGGGTACCGCACGCACTGACAGAGCGAAATAAGCTGGAACGAACTGGAATATGAAGTTTTGCAGCATCCACCATATTCACCGGATCACTCGCCGACCGATTTTCATTTTTTCAAGCATTTAGAGCTGTTTTTAAGGGGCAAACACTATGAAAATGAAGACAGTCTAAAAAACTCGATATCAGAGTTTATTAATTCTAAAGACCAAAATTTTTTTAAGACAGGCATCTACGCTTTAAAATCTTGTTGGGAGAAGTGTATTGAAGCGAATGGAGCATACTTTGATTGAATAAACAGCTTTTGAAGAAAGATATGCAGTTTTATACAATCACTTAAGAATCCGACATTTCATACGCACCAACCTAATATTTTAATAGTAAAAAAGCAAAAGGGTAGGAAAATTATAAGCACAAAATATAAAATGAATTTAATGTAGTTCTTGATGTGAAGTATTATCACTTTATTTTCTGGTGTCATTACTGGTTGATGGTGCATGAGAAAAATGAAATTGAGACTGTTTTATCAAAATTTCATCATAGTCCGGTTCCATTTGCGAAGCAGAAATTCTTAAAACTGATGAAAGGTGCTCATCT
>JAPMOQ010040745.1:2270243-2283258 GCA_026543055.1 Argiope trifasciata
TAATTTAATTAAATTTATAGTAAAAATTTAAAAGTATTTATTTAACTACTTTGCCTCAAAATTCATAACATGAATACGTTCGTAGATTTTCTGTTAAGAAATCAAAACTGTTTGTTAAAATTTGATTTTTGACACAAGAATGTTTCAATTTTCTTTTTCATTTTTTTAAACAGGCATAAAGTTTTGCAAGGAGTTTCGTATTTTAATTTAATTATTTGGGTTTAAATTAATTTAGTTTAATTTTTCGTGTTTTGTTTAATTTAATTGGCTGTAATAAAAATTAATTGGTGAGTAAAAAAGGGGGAAGGAAGTGGTCATTCAGTAAGATAAGATAAAATAGCTAGATAGATTACAAACCATTCTCTCCACTGGGTTAATTGGAACCCCGAGGGTAAAAAGGAGGGGAAGTGAAAATGTGTTTTTTTTTTTTTTTTTTTTTTTTTCGAAAACTTTTTCGCATGAAGCTAATATTTTTTGAAATAATGTTTTGACAGACAGTGAAAAATTTTAGCAATACTCAGAGTAATTGGCCTTTCTGTGGGTTAAAAATAAAAAAGATGTTCCTTGAGCGTTTTCCAAACAGTCCCACAAAAAATTAAACTTCAGATCAGCTTAAAGCAGGCAGGAGAACCTTACTAAGATGTGTGATGACCACGGACACTAATGCACTTTTTGCATCTGTTCTCCGTGTTCTCCATAAACTATAGAGGAGTTCCAGGAGATATTATCCCACTCCTCTCTCAACGCAATTTTGAGTTATTGCACTGTTCGGAGAGGGAAGGTTCTTTGTGAAACATGTCTGCAAGAGCATCTCAGAAGTTCACTGGGATTTAGGTTGGCAGTGTAAGCAGGGTATTGCATACGAACAACATTTTCACTTTGCAGTTTGTTCGATAGATCAACGCTTCAGTGTGGCACGCATTATCATCCTTAAAAAAATGTCTGCACCTAAAGCACTCCTAAAAAGGCGAATATGATCCAGAATAACTTCTCTGTAGTACCTTTGCGATGCAGCGCTTCCTCGCTCAAAGATGTGAAGCGATGTTCTACCATTGTGCATAATACCAGCCCACACCCTCACGCCTGAACCGTACTGATCACGTTCACTGACAAACCGGTCTGCATAACTTGCTTCAAACTCTATTCACAGTAAATAGTGGCCAGAGTCACTTGTCGCATTGAAACAACATTCGTCTGAGAACATCAATCTCAACCAATTTTGGATGTCCCAACTAATATGTTATTTACACTAGCGTAATCTCTCACAACGATGGCGTGGTTGAAGCGTGCATACAGACCAACATGATTTCATTGCCGTGAAAGGGTTCTTGCAGAAACATAAGGTTGCAAGGTTTGCTGACATCTGGTCAGAAGTTAAATTTGTGTTCCCCTTTGCTACGAAGGTGACATAGCAATCCTCAAAAGATGTGGCGTTCTTACTACGATTCCCAGCGTGCTTATGCAAAGCATTTCCATCTTCAGCGACCTTTAATCGCGAGATGACACTCTTTGATACACATATTGCAGAAACTACAGTGGTGACACTTTGACTTGCTTTCAGTCGTCTAATTGCTAGTCCACGATAGTAGGAACTCAAATGATCCTTGCTGATATTTTGCTCTTAATAATTGTAAGAACCAAATAAAATTTCAGAGAAAAACTTTTATAACGTCCTGCACTACTTTGGATCAAACATCAAGCATACGAATTTTCCTACCTCATATTCATACAAATTTTTGTATGAATCATGAGCTTGCATGCGATGTCTTTTATACATATAACGAGTCCTGATCTAACACGTCCTCTGAATTTACTTTTATTGGTCAGCTGTCTGAGAGGTAATTTTGTACAAATCAATTGTTCCTTGGCGATTGTCAAGCAGTATATGAAGAAAAGTTTTATAGTACAAAAATTAATTTTTTTTCTTTCTAAAATTAGTTACAATGACTAAAAAATCACGTTTGGTATATCCAATTATAGAATTTTCCATTTTAAAATTGTATCGTTTCAAAAGGAAAATATTCAATGAATACTTGATATTTCAAATTATTGAATTCAATGGAAAATTAAATTCCATTGAATTTCAATTATAGATTTTTTTCTCATAAAAACTAGCTATAGAATAGAATATAATATTACAGAAGATGAACAAATAACATCCTGCAAGGGATGGGTAATCGAACTGTCACTTTAAAACAACATATGCTGTGACAAAAATCACCGAAACCAGCGTATTGTTTCAAAACACCATTTTCGAGCTGAATGTTCTTAATGATTAACGCAAAATGACAGCAGTTGTGGTTGAATGATTTCTGTACAGTGTTGCAACCCAATTTTATTCGGCTTCATGAATATTATCTGGCTTCAGGAGCTTGTGCATGTCGAATGATTAATTGTTGTTCCGTAACTAATTGGACGTCGAAAAGAGGTGTATCATTTCTGAAGGATCGTTGACCGCAACAAATAGGAAATGTCATCAAAATAGCTTTAACAGCACGTAAACGTGGCTCATTGATATTATTTTATCATAAATCTATTAATGCGTTTACTCATTGAAATAAATTCATCTATCAGTGGCAATTATATGTTAATAAAAGTTGAATAATAATTAAAAATTAAAAAAGCATTAATATTCCCACTTATTTATTCATCCTTGTAGTTTTGAAAGTCATCACTTATTGAATGGTTTCGAAATAATATCTATATTTAGAATCTTTTAATGAAGCATTTTATTCTTTGATAAACGTTTTACACATAATAAAAACTCATGAAGATAAATCATGTTATCCTAAACAAAAATGACTTCAACCACATAAGCGCACGATGTTGATATGATTGCTTTTAGAACCCAAAATGAAACAGAATTTGAACAAAACTTTTCTAACAAGACCAAACTCTTATTCAATGAATAGCTTTCATTCAAGGAAAAAAATATGTGCTTCAAATAAAAAGGAATAAATAGCTTTAATGAAATCCATGTTTTATGTAATCAGCGAAATTAATATATTGGTTACATTTCCAAATGAATAAATATTATTGTAATTCAAAAATATAAATGCCTATATTTTAACTTCAAGTGTCGATGGGATTATTATCAAATCATATTTTTCAACAGACAAAAAATCTTTTCCTCAATAAATTGCATCATTCTTAATTGTACGAAAAGTGCAATATAAACAGCCAAAATGGATAAAATACATTCATTGATAGGCTTTTAATTTGCATTTTCTGAAATAAGTCATATTATCATTTTCTTTAGTATAAAATGCAAAATTTTTTATTGAACTTAATTATAAAAGTTATCATCTTTTATTACAAAGTTGTAAAAATCAGAGCTTATAGGTTTATTTCGATATATTTTAGCTTCTGCTTTTGTTTCACATTCTGCTCTCTCAAGGTTGAACTAAATTACCAATATAAGTTTCTCGCGTTTCCTCTCGCCCTCCTATAATTACTCCCACGTTCGTTTGCTCACTTTATCTACACATATTCCTCCCTTATTATAGTTTAAACTATGAGGTATTGTGTACATAGTCAAATACATAGTTAATTTCTTTTTTGTTCGAAGATAATGGGGAAAGGAATAGTTAATATTTAACCCTGGCATCTTGACTAGAATCGATGAAAAAGAAATGGTGATAAAAAAACCAAGGATATTGTATTTCCTAAAATTTATTATTTGAAAAATTAAATAATTAACTGAGGCTTATGAATAAAGTTATATTATCATTATAAATATATGCTTGTTATGAAATAATTTTAATTATATATATTTTCCCATAATTGAACTTTTTTAACTAAAGTCAAAGATAATACTCACAAATCTAACCTCGATAATTTTTCCAAGGAGCTAACCTTACATACGTTTTATCCACAAGAAGAGATGATTAAAATCGTCCAGATTTAGAAGAATAAAATAATTATGAAACTTTTTAGAAAAAAGGATAAATAATTGAAAGTAAATCAAACTCACAGCATCTTTTAAGCAACTAGCTTTCAGTCAGGTGCCAACTTGCAAAATCTCGCTTTTAGTTCATAGCATTCTACAACTGAGACATTCAATCCGTACTCAGATAAACCAAGTTTGTCTTTGTCTTTGTTCATACTATATTAAAATATTCACAAAAAGAAATTTCTTTTCCAACAAAAAAATAGTGAAGCGGGTTCAAAAAATATTTGTCTTTGCACTTTTATATTTGTCCTGTTGGGATTTCAAAATAAGACAATTGAGATGGATTCAAATATTAATCCATGTCTATCAGAAATTTCAAAAATTACAATATTTTTACGGTAAATTAAGTTGTATAATATAATTACTGTATATTTTTACTAGATGAGATCAAAAATGATAAATTATTTCATAAATGTAATATAATTCCAAAGTAATATTGATTGAAAGTTATTTCCATAAATTGGGTGAATGCACCATCTTTTAATCTGATAGACTCTGAGAAAATATTTAATGAAATGAATCAGTTGGTAAATAAATCTCCTTATCATATATATAGCATAAACAACTTAATTAAGAGCTTAAATATTAAATGATCAACAAATTGCATTTCACTGTTCTTGTTTCTTTACCTTAGATTTTCTTTTGAAAAATAAACCAGATCCCAATTAAGTCCTCAATTCATCCTTCTAGTTGCCTCGTATCCAATTTAAGCCGTCCTATGTACCAATTACAGACACGCCGTTTCAGCGTAATCTTTCTAAGAAGATGGAAAAAAAGATAACTTCGGAAGTTCTCTGAAAAGGCTGTCACGAGATCTTATTTGGAGAACTAAGGACAATGCGATTAAGCTACAGCATTACGAGGCCTATCTTGACATTAGTAATTAAAGGTGGTTTACGTTCCAAGTGTTTTTCCATTAGTTTTTCTGATTTAGAAGGTTACCATAGTAATTGAGTTAAGAACCATTCTTATCAATCCTATAAATTAGTGAGGTCCATTTATAGTACAATAGATTTTCTTGAATTCTTTTTGGTTTCTGTAACCAGTGTGAATAAGAATAATAAAGCAATCAAATTCATTTTAGCAGATTCTTCGATGACTTCTTCTAGATATATATATATATATATATATAACTGGGGAATAAATTGTGTAATTTCATCTTTTGAAAGGTTGAAAGGAAATAGATGAAAAGACTCTCAATCAAGGAATTCTGTATTTCAATGAAAGCAGAAATTGAAATAAAAAAGTATTGATCTTAAATAGTTTGAAGAAAATGTAAGGGAACAGTCATTTTTGTGGATGATTCCTCCTTATGAATATATTGGATCGTTCGGAAAGTAATTTCGTTTTTTCCTGACAAAGGATTTAATTGCATTTTTCGCACCCAATTTCATACTTAAACCGCAAAATCATTTTATGTTTTAAGAGCTGATATAGCAAGGCTTGAGTGTGAAAAAGTGCAGCTGATTCTTCGCAGTAGTTTTTGGATGGTGCCCTTTTAAATATGGAGAGCAATAAACAGCATTTTCGTCATTTTTTTCTTTTTTGCTATAAAAGGTAAAAATGCTGTTCAAGCCAGAAATAAATTAGCCAATATGTGTGGAGAAGATGTGTTAACAGTACATCAGTACCAGAACTGATTTGCAAAATTTTTCCTTCAAATGAGGAGGCCAAAAACCACCTCGATCAGTTTTTTTTACAGCAAAGACCAAAACTTTTATGAGCGTGTAATCATGTTACTACCAAAAATATGGCAAAAGGTATTAGACCAGAATGGCAATTTTATAATTTAATAAATAATTTATTCTTTAAACGAAAATTTCTTTTCATTTTGACAAAAAAATACGAAATTACTTTCCGAACAACCCAATAGTTTCAGCCATGAACCCATTTCTTCTGTTTGGCCAGTAAAGGGCAGTGTCGTAAGAAGCCCCCCGAAGTTCACCCCGAAGAAGCAAAGAAAATAAAATGGGAATGTATGCAGCTAGGGAAGGTATGTGTGTGAGTGTGAGTATGAATTTTTTATTAATTTTCAATTTTTCTAGCTGTCAACAATATCTTTGAGTTTAAACATTGCTTTTCTAAAAGTTCAAGAATGGACAATACTATAGTCACGTTATCAATCGAAACAAGTTTGAGCCGGATTTTTGCAAATAAAAATTTCTGACAACAAGATAGTTTGGGAGCACGAACAGATTTCAAAAGGGGGGGGGGGGGGGGGGAAACCCAAAATCATTTTCTAAATATCGCCGAATGCGTAATCTCATAGTCGCGTGATCATTTGAAACCGCTTTCTGCTGGTTAATGAGTTAAATTAAGACAAATAATGATTTTTAAAAATCAAAATATTATCATATAACAACATGAAATTTGCAATGGCAGATTTCAATTTTTTTTTTATTCAAGTTTTATTTTGAAACTAACATTTCTTCGTTTGACTGTTCGGTCAATGTAAAGTAGGACAATACTTATTCAGCAGTCAACCACAACAAATCCTGTCAATACAGCTACGTTCAGTGGTAGCTGGGTGGTCGGCTGCATACAAGAAGATTCTTATGAGTTGGATAGTAAAGAAATATCTTTCTTTCTGCTGAATACGGGAAAAATATTGCCTACCCTAAAGCTCTTGTATCATAAAGTGAACAAAAAAAATTTTTTTATACTTCTCCTTTATATATCATTCAATTTCAATGAATGTATTCATTTCTGATACGAAAATAAATATTATTCTTTCAATCAATCCTATTTAAACAAGACAATTATTTTAAATTTAAAACGATATTTCCAAAATTATTTCTTCTGTGGCAGCAACGAGCAGAATATATATATATATATAAATTAGATTTAATTGATTGCTGCCTTTCAAAATTACAAAGCATTTTTTTTCCGTTTTGAAATGTTGTGTAATTTAGTGATTCTGAACCTGTGAGGCATGGACCCTAAGGGGGGCGCGAGCACACTGATGGGGGACACAAGCTTATACAAGAGAAAATGTTATTTAAAAAAATGATTAAATGACTAAAAGGAAAACACACACACACATACAAAACAAAATACATCTCGACATATTTAATAATTAACTTATTAAATTAAAACAACTTACTAAATAAAAAACAAATTTAATAATTATTAGTGACTTCCTTGGGCCTGTCTTTCAGAGCAAAGTTTTTCGAAGGAGGGTTTAATATTAAAAATAGGCACTCTCAGTTACTTTTCTATATTTAGCTGAGATCTATATTTTGTCTTCAAAGAAGCCACCGCAGAAAATCCAGTTTCACAAAGGTAAGATGTTGAAAATGGTAGTAGAATGCGAAATGACCTTGTTTTTAGTACAGGAAACTCATCATCCACTCCTGCCCAAAATTCAAAAAATGATTTATTACTAAATTGTCTTTTGGTTTCGCCACTTGCCTTGAAGTCTGTGAGTGTTTCTTCCTCTTCAATTGAGAGTCCTTCGGGAGCATTTTGAAATGGATGCCTCACCCACTTGTAACTTGATATCAGTTTGTCGTCAGCAAGAAAGTACTTTTTAAAATTCTTTGCTAGCATTGCTAAATGATTTTCAATGGTTACAAAAACAACTTTTACATGTTATTCTTCGGCCTTGTAAGTTTTAATACAATCATTCAAATTTGCAAATATTGTTAAGTTCTTTAAATTTCTGCTCCACAATTCTAGTTTCCTACAAAAAGCATTAACTTTATCACTCGTATCCAATATATGTGTATTTGCTCCTTGAAGTTGAAGATTCAAGTTATTTAATTTCTCGAATATGTCGACCATGTAGCTCAATTTCATCACAAATAAACTATCGCGAAAATTATCAGCTTCCGGTCTGTTTTCCTCTTCTAGGAAAATGGCGATTCCTTCTCTTAATTCATAAACACTTTGCAAAAATTTCCCTCGTGATAACTATCTTGCCTCTCAATAAAATAGTAACGCTGAATGTACTGCACCCATGTCTTTACAAAGTGCCGAAAAGATTCTTGATTTCAGGGATCTCATTTTTATATAATTTACTACGGTTACAATCGCAGTTAACTCAATATTCAAACCAGGACTCAAAACAGGAAGCCAAAGCTTCTCTGTGGATCATTCAATGTGTCCAGAAGCACTGTGGCGATTTTTGTTTCAAAAGTGCTTGAATACTTTGGAATCTTCGGGACATAGAACTAGCACCATCGGTGCATATTCTGGCACAATTTTTCCATTCTATGTTTGCCTCGTTCATAAAATCATTTAAGATAACAAATAATGGGAGTGCTGTTGCTTTGAGTTCTATTGGTTTGCAGGAAAGTAATTCTTCTACTACTGACAAATCATCTCAAAATCTAACATAGGCAATGAAATGAGCATCTTTATTACTATTTGTGTTCTCATCGAGTTGTATTGAAGACAAATTGTCACGTAACTTCGACAAAAGCTAACACTCATCTTCAGCTATATCAGCAATTCGACGGGCAACAGTATCCTTTGAAAGAGATATAGACTGCAATTGTTTTGCAAAATTATCACCAAACATAATTTCTACAATCTCAATTGAGGCTGACAAAATAAGCTCTTCACCAATGGTGTGAGGCTTTTTGCATCTGGCTATTTTATATGAAACTTTGTAAGAGGCAATTAAAGCTTTTTCATTTACAGACAAAGTTTTTTAAAACAATGATTTTTGCTTTTCATATGATTTTAATTTTAATTTGAAGAATTCTCTGGGTTTGTTTACGTACTCACTATGAAGCGTTTCCAAATGTCGTTTAAGTTTATTAGGTTTCATGCTGTCTGCCGCCAATATTTTTGTGCAAATGATACACAGGGGCCTTCCTTCTTCATTTACTTCAGTACTAGCGAACCCAAAGTTTAAGTATTCTTGATAATATTTTCTTGATTTTATTTTCGGAGCCACGCTCGTCTGTGTACTTGTTGATACTTGTCTATCGTCTAATGCTCGCTTACGCCCGCTTAAAAATTTATCCGTAATTCTGAATAAGTCTGCTGCCGTGAATATTTAATACTGTGCATTGCAATTACACGAAAATATATATAATATACACATTCAAAATAGATTCAATAGCGATAGAAGGATCAACTCGAATGAGATTGTCTGGAATTGAAATTGATGTCATAGAACTTTCTCCTTTTCCCTATGAGAAAACATTTGTTCACATCTGCGCACGCTCCTAACTTAACTTTTAAGCTGACCAGACGAATTCCAGACAAATAGAAATTTCTCCCAAAACCGTGAGAATGCCCTACATGGCGGGACGCAAGAGCAAAAAAAAAGGCATAGCATTCTTGTTTTATCAATGCTGAGGATCGGTGTTGCAAAATGTCAATAATTTTCCGTATTCTTGGTAATTTGTAAAGTTTAAAATTAAGGTTGTAGCGTAAGTGTAGAGCTAAAATACTCAAAATACATTATTATTGTATACATTTTATTGTATGTGGTGGGAAGAGGGGGGGGCGACGAAAATTATGATTAAAAATTGGGCCGTCAATACTAAAAGGTTGAGAAACACTGGTGTAATTGAATGATTGAAAATAATTATAAAGAAAATAGAGATATTCATTTTCATGTTGTGTACAGTTTAGTTTAGTTATATTAATGTCCCGTTTAAAGCAACACGTGGGCTGTTTTGGGACGAAACTCGTAATTTTGAACCAAGATCAGATGACAAGGACGACACCTGAACTGACACCCCCCTCTCCACACCACACCAGTGGGAGGACGTTTGGCCTGACAGATTTAACATGCAAGAGACCCCCTCACACGACGGTTCTTCGGTGGAATCGAGTCTCGAACCTGAAACCCTCCGGTTCCGAAGCCGAGACCTTACCACCAGGCCACCGCGGGCCCTCATGTTGTGTGCAAAATAAATTTCAATTTAAACATAAGGAAAAGGATAAAGAGTTACGTAATGCAAAAGAATTATGTTGCGTGAATATTATTAAGGTTTATATGAATCACTCACTTTACATGAATGATTTTACATCCAAAAATTTAAATTTCCTTATCTTTATAAGCTGATATTATACCGGCATATTAACTTTATTCTAATGATTGATTTTAAATCTGGAAATTTAAATGTTGTGCCTGTTAAATTCAGGAGAAATCTTGATGAGCTTTGAGTACTTTTAAAGTCTTAAGTAATGCAAAATAGCTTTATCCAAAATCGTGAAATCCTTATTAGGACTTAGAATAAGAAACAACGAGTAAAATAGCTTAATAATAGTTTTGAAAACTTGCTAACAACTTTCAACTTTCAAAATGCTTTCAAAGATTATATTTTCTGTTTAGACGGTTTGTTTAAAATTTGGTGAATGTGTACTTTAACAATTGGGTTTCAGTATCAAAGAGAGTATTAAATCTTTAATTTAAGATAAACGTATCGATGTAATTACGATGAAACCTAGCTTAACAGTTATAATTCTTCCTGGATCTTGTTTGTAATGCAGAACTCTCGTTAAACAAAGCAATCTTTCTACAGGAATCTATGTAAAATAGGACTTCGTCCGTTTAGAGAAAAAATATATATTCTAATACATTTATAATAATGCACTTCATCATTTATTAGGGATTCTTTTTTCTACAAGCATATAAAGTATAAAAAAGTATAAAGACATTTTTCATTGTCTATGCTTCAAAATTTTGCAGAAATGGGAACAGTATTATCGTTCTTGAATTGTAGAGCATGTAGTTGGTACCTCATTAGGATGATGACAGATTTAGGATAAAATATTAATCGTAAATTTTAAGTTTAAACCTGACTTGTAGTTTTAAAGAAATATTAAGATAATATAAGAAATATTATATAAGAAATATTTTAAAGAAAATTCAAATGAAACTTGGTCAATGAAACTGCTTATTGAAAGCACTGTAAACTTCTTCATATGGTTAGGAAGCCAATCAATTAGCAATTTATAAAGTATATATAACGTCGAAATGGCTTTCAAGTGCTTTAAATGTCTGGGAAATGAAATATTTGCATCTGATATATTTGAAATTTTTATTACTTTTTCAGTCATTTTGATGCTTTTTGATTAGTAACTTTCTTGTTGATTAGTACCTAAAATTTTTAGAGTTTCTTTTGAAAATTATTTTTAAAAAAGAGTGTAAACTTTTAAAAAATGATGACGGGATCTTAGAATTGCGATTTCCTTTATTAAAAATTAAAGAAATAGAGAATAACTGAATGAAAAAGAACTTCATAACAATTTCATAAGAAAAACTCGAAAGCAATTTGAGATAGTTTCTCTAACAGTGCATTTCTTTCAAACATTTTTTTTTCTTTTATTCCGAAGTATGTACGTGCATACTTTTTGACACTACAAGATAGTTATTTGATTTTTTTGGACCTGCAAAGTAATTATTTACCATGGGGACTCGGAACAACTATTAAATGCAATGGTGAACTCCTTTTACAAACAAATAAAAAACATATTATTAACATTCACAAAGACATAAATCATTTGAAATTATAATTTTAGGAATTTCAAAATTAATCTTAGGATAATTTTTTTCTAATAAAGTACATTCTATCTATTAAATGTTATAGTAAATTAATTTTGGAAATTGAGAAAAAAGTTTTCTAAACATTCATGAAGTCATAAATGATTTGAAATTATTTTTTAGAAATTCCAAATTAACCTTCGTTTAGTTATTTTTAATAAAGTACATTATATCTATTAAATGTTACTGTAAAGTCATTTTGAAAACTGAAAATAAAATATTCCAAACATTTTTGAAAATATACATCACTTGAAATTCTATTTTTTTAGGAATTTCAAAATTATCTTTGAATAATTATTCTCTAATAAAGTAAAAGTTATTAATTTAATTATAAACGTTTATTTAGTAGTCTGCCATTGTTAATCAATCAAATTTCAGGAATTTTCATTGTTTTCTTTCTAAAATTAGTCCCATTCTTGAAAATTGAAAATGGTGAATAAACTATTCGGGGTAAGAAAAAAATTCTTTACAAAATAGATATACGTCAGGAGCCGAAATTTAATATATACTATACATATTACTTGGTGAGATTAAAGGTAAATTAAGTATTGCTAAAAAGCATCACTATTAGAGCATTGCTATAAATAAGAATATTGCTATTCCCTCTAAAATTACTTCCCTTCTTGAAAATTGAAAATGATGCATAAATTATTCAAAGATAGTAAAAGTTAAAAGATAAGTGGCAAGTGCCCAAATTTAGTATATACTTTGCATATTGCTTGGTAAGAATAAAAATAAGTTAAGCATTTGCTAAAAAGTTAAGTTAGGAATGCTTAAGTTTTTTAGCGCGTTTTTTCTAAAAAGACTAAATTTTCTGTAAGGAAACTTGTATATTTTTGCTTCATTTCATGTTTATTTATCTTTTTTTCAATATGTAGACTTTTTTTAGCTAAAAATGAATAAATATGATAGATAAAAATAGTAAAAGAATTTTTAACATAAGCTCCATTAATTTTGTTGCAAGAAGAAAATCAGTTTTTAGTAGTAACTTCATTCGCCCCAAAAACCGACAGCCAGTTCATTTCTTTGGCACGAGAAAGAATCAAGAACTATTCGAATTAATTTTTTTCTCAACTCTGAAGCACACAGAATGTAGATTCAAAGCTAATACTGAATTAGAACCTCACACGCATTAGCGGAACAAAATGGTGTTACAATTTATTCATTGGAGCATACATAAATTCTTGTTACATGTTGTCTTTATATTTATTTGTTTAGAAACATATTGATTGAAAGCTGTACTCCTTGTTCTTCAGCTTTACATTCGTCCAGTTTTTCAAAGACTGTTTATAAAGCAATTTCTTCGATTTCAGCATTGACCAATCTTCTTTAGAACGATAAAACAATTTTGTCAAACTCTTTGCAGAGATAAATCTCGTACCCAAATCTTCATTTAGATTCACTAAAGTGATCTATAACTATTGCTAATTTTTTTTTATATTTTAAATTGAGTTTTAGCAGTTTGTAATGAAAATCGAAATCAACAGGCAGTAACTCAAACTGTAAAATGCAAAGATTTCAGTATTTTTCACTTGAAGGGGAAGAATACGAGTTCA
>JAPMOQ010040745.1:2301011-2393012 GCA_026543055.1 Argiope trifasciata
AGGTTGAATTCCGCCAAGGATCGAACCTGCGATGTTCGGGTTTGAAAGTCAGTAACTTATCCACTATACAAAAATGGCCACCAATGTTTAGTAGTAGTTACTGGCTTATTAAGATGTCACCACAATATTTTTTCTTGCTTTCAAACCCGACATCGCAGGTTCGATCCTTGGCGAAATTCAACCTACGTATTGGCACAATTCCGCCAACACCTACGCCAAACGTTTATTATTAATAATTTTGTAGCTTACGATCCTTCCACATATTTATAGAATTTAAAGAACCTGAAAGTATTTACAAAAGAAAATACCTAGTTTTATTTTTATCCTTTTTTTATCCCATTGTATGCCATTTTTTACACTGAATATGATTCTTAATATATTATTCTCTTTTACATAAAAGAAATAAAAGTACTACATGTGTTGTTGTTATTTTATATCAATTGGCTCCGTTGTTCGAAAGCAAAAACAACTGACATTTTTGAACTAAGTAATTCATATAATGGGAAATAGAAAATAAGTATATATTGATGTTACAATCTTAAAATTAACAAGCAAAATATCTTTTTATATTCAGTATTTGTAATAACACATAAAATTTTATAAAATTGTTATATTATGTTGAAGAAATTTGAAATGTAAAACTTTTACCTAATTTATCAGAATTGCATTCCGATAATTATAGTTTTATCTGTACCCTACAAATCAGCTCCCGGTGATATAAATGTCCTTAAAATTAATTATCATTGTTTGTGAGTATTTTTACTTAAATTTGTTTCATTTACAGCATATGAATTCGGGTCAATTAATTTATAAACAACGTCTTATCCTTTGATTTTAAGAACTGTTTTGCAGGTAATTAAGAGTATGGCAGGGAAAGGAATCACATACATCAATGCATAATTTTAGACTATTCTTTTAATTAATTAATTTAAAAGTTGGAGTTAAGAATGCTATCAGTAAATTTCATTACAAACATTATCAATAGCTCGTATAATATTAAGATAATTCTTATTCTCGGCAAGTACCATCAAATACTCCAGCTTTAAACTAAATACAGATGGATCCCAACCATGAATGTCTTCAGTATCTTCTTCTTGACCTGTGCTCCAAATACGCTGCCTTTTGCGTAACCCCTCAATTTGGCACTGAGAGTGCAATAATCTATTTGAATTCATGAAACCAGGGTCATGGAACCTTTTCGCTTCATTGCAGCTATTTTAATTGCAATTCAAAGCAAAATTCTTAGTTCTGAAATGGTTTTTTCATATGTTGGACTTATGAAATTTTAATAAAACGACTTTTCCATAGAAAAAATACATAGCATTTTATTCTTTGATTCGTTTTCAATATTTTTGAAAGAAAAGAAAAACTTAATGATTATACGACATAACAAATATCAATAACTTATGGGGAAAATTAGGCGAAGTAATATTCTATTTTTTAGAAAAATCAATATTATCAGTTTAATTAAAAATGGGAAGATGGAAAATTTTAGACAAAAGGAGGATTTTTGAAAAATTTTAGAAAAATAATATTAAAAAATATAGGATTAATGTAAAAAAGTCGAGGCAAAAAATGAGACTCTGGGAATAGCTGGTAAAAAAATTAAATAACAAAGGATATAAAAGGAAAGACTTCTTAAAAATTCACTGAAATAAAAAAAAATTAAATGATTGCAATTAAGCTTCTATTTCCACTTCTAACAACCAATTATATTCTTGCAATCGTACTTTTATTCTTTAGATATTTCATAAAAATAAAAATCACTTTCTACAGTTCAGTACACTAATAAAACCATTTGCTTGCAAAACTTTTTTTTTATTTCTTCTTCAACCTTGTTAAATTCTTGGATTTAAGATCTAAAGATGTCCTCATGAATCCCTACAGAAAACATTTCATCGTAGTTTAAATTGAGAAGAATTCCGATAATGAGGTGTGGTTTCTTTTCCCCATCAAATAGCCAGGAGTATGATGGTTGTTCCACTCTACTAGTGATCGGTCGCATGTGAGTGTGGGAGGAGGATATCAAAAGCGCTGCTTGGTGAACTGCATCGACGAAAGCGATCAATAGTATTTATCTTCTGTAGATTTCTCAGGGGTAGCAAAACCGTTGTTTAGACTGCAGGTGAGATATCAGAGTGATATATTCTTTAGTATCTCGTAGATACTTCATCCCAAACTATTTTATTTTATGGGCCACTGGTAATTCCTAAAAAAAAGGCAGCAATGCTTAAATTTAAAAATTCTTAAAGAAAATAATTTTAAATTTTTAAATGCACTTTTTATCAGCGGGTGAAGCTGTAAGACATTTGAAACTTGTTTAAGATATTCTTTAGATTAAAATATTAGTTTTTAGTGATTAAGATTTTTTCAGTTTTTCAACAAAAAAAAAGGAAATTTTGGATTTAGTATCATAAATTTTTCGTTAATGCATTTTGTCTCGTTATGATTTGTAAATTTTACATAAATAAAAGTGACAATCAACAACATTTCAATGGATAAAAGGATTCATTCTACACCCTTCTATTTAATTATTTTAAATTTATGAGTAGGAATTGAGCCAGAAAGTTAATAAATAAACTTTTTCATTCAGAGCAATCAAAGTTTATGTAATAATACTTTATAGAATGAAAATGTACATAAGAGCTGTCTTTTAAAAAATTTAAAATAATTAATTAAAAATTAAATAAAATTTTGAAATTTTTCTATAATAATTTAAAGAAATATTATAAAAAAACAAATTTAAAAAATTAGTTTAAAACTCAAAAACAATGTATTTTTAATATATTAAATTTGCTTTTACTAAATTATTGTTATTTTGTATTGCTTATTAAAAATTTATTAGAATTTTATTTATTAGAAATTAAAGAATTTTTTTGCATAATGTTCAACAGTATGTTTTATTGTTACAATTGAATTCAAATCGTTTTTATTATTGCATCAAATATTTAATGACATAATTTTTTACTATTATTCAAATCTAAAGAAGAAAGGTTCAGATTATTGTATAATCAGTTAACATGATAAATTAGAAAATGAAAGAACTTTATTGCAAAAGTCAGTTTGGGGTTAGAAGATAGATTACTCAGATAGTTAGACTTTTGATATCTTTGTGATGTCATAGAACTTGATTCCATTAGTGAGATTCACTTCCATAATAAAAAGAATATAAAATTTTTAACTAATTAAATACCTATCATAAATTGCCATTTAAAGATTCAGAGATTAAAAATGTCTACTAATATATTTAAGAGATTTAATTAAAAATAATCAAAAGGAATATCCTTGATGAGCGATTTATCTAATGCTAATTTTTGAAAAAACACATTGATTATAAATTCTTTCTCAGCAATATTTTGAACAGGAACAATTTTTCAGGTTGTTGGCAAGGAATAAAGTTGTAATGTAGATCAAATATGGAAAATCATTCAAAATATTGCAATGATTACATTATAATCGTAAAATAGTATAATCGTTATTTCTCCTGCCATCCTTAATATGTATATAGCCTTAATATATGTTTTAAATAAATGTCAGAGGAAATTATCAAATGACATCAAATACGTTTCACAGAAACAAGGGTTATTTATTGAGAGATTATTTTTCATAAAATGTTTTGCTGATCAAAATAACTTACCTATTTATAAAGAAAAATGAAAATTTATTATGTATTTAAGTATCATCCGCTTCTGGTGATCAACTGTTTCACTGGAATTATAGGATGTATTTAATTAAAGATAAATTGCTTAGATATAACTTCACATCCTTAATCACACCAATCTGGCAGACAATGGAGTCGTGTTGTTTCAATTGTCTTATGAAATTTTAATTATTATATCCATGATTTTTTCTGCAAGAGAGAGTTCCATAACATCACAGTGGTAATAAAAACGTAAATGTGTGGCTCAACCATCCTCTACGTTTCTTTTCTTCCTTTCTTCCAGATAGAATAAGAGAAAAAAAATCTTCAACTTTCACTAAAAAAAGATCACGTGATCAAATATTTGATGAAACAATGAAACGGTTAAATTTACAACGAAGCAGTGCTAAATATTGCTGAAAGTTACGCCAAAAGCATATTAAAAATTTTCCAACATTTCAAAGAATTCGCAGAAAAATTAAATCTTTACCACTGAAAAACTGTTTTATTTTTATTTTTAAATCTTGTAAAACATTTTCATGTGATAATATTTTCGAAAGCTAACGGGGATAAATGAAAAAATTAAATTACTTTAAAATTTAAAAAAATCTAACTACAGTCTTTAAAAAATCACTCATACCATTCTCTAAATTATAAATGTATGATGTTTGATAGTTTTAAGTCAAATGATCTGATCTGTTGAGCAACAAAACACATACTCATTTATTTTTATTTTTAGTAAAGATAAGTAGAGTTGAAGTCACATTTTAACTTTTGATTAATCTTTTTTATATAGTGGATTTTTGTTCATTATAGGATATTAAAAATGGAATGTAATAAAAAAATCATTGCAAAATTTTCAAAAATTTTGAATAGGAGAGAATTTCTTGGAAATTGGAGAGAATTTCTTCTCTAAAATGGTTAACTCACTCCTAAATTACAAAGTTTTCCTTTTCAATTCTTCATGTCGTTTCAACTTGTCCAAGTCGACAATAATTTATGGTTTGCGTTATTGCGTTTAATAAGATTAAATCAATAAGGAATGAAATACTAATTTCCAAAAGTTTTATTGCAATAATGAAATTAGATCCTACAATTTATTCGGAGTCTGTTTTATGTGTATAAAAATGAAAATTAAAATAGATGTTGGTTAATAGAATGTATCATTTGCTGTTATTTGATAACTGAGACTATTATTTTAAGTTGACTGGGAGGAAGGAGGCGTCCGTCACCCCAAAAATAATTGAAAGCGTTTACTTAAATGTTCAATGTCAATTTCTTATTAATATTCAGTAATATCTTTTTTTAAAAATGCTTCTTCCCATTGAAATTTTGTTAAATTTATATCAGTTTCAAAATAAACTGTTCTATAATTCCAGAATATTGAATAAACTTAATTTGAAACTTTTCATTGCAGATTTGTTTTGACAGCCTATATTTTGTTTTATTAATTCTTAATAGGTTCTAAAAGTAGACAATAGCTATGTTAATATTCTCTTTTCACACTGATATTCAAATTTCTAAAGGAAACTACACTTTTGAGTGGAATTATTATATTTAAAAAATTAAGAGGATTTTAAAACTTTTTTCGGAATAAAAAAGTTGATTCCTATTTGCAGTAACTTAGCCGTTGACTGTTCGTATCGATTACCATGTAATCTTACATTCGGGATATGCAGTAACAATATTCTTTAGAATGAGAACTTAAAAACTATATATTTATTCTTAAAATACTTACACTTTGCATCTTTATCGAATATTGTAATCCTTAATCGATTAAAAGAAGTTATTTAGAGGATTTATTTAAAAAAATTATTTTTTATACCTTTTAGGGTTATTTTGGTGCTTAATTTCATTATGAAATGAAGCAAAAAATGTCTTTTTATTTTATTAAATAATATAGAAAGGCTGAATGAAGCTATTTTGGAAAGTGAACTGAATATTTGAAAAAAGCAAATAAATATTTGCTGATAATGATAAAATATAAACTGATTATAATATACATAAATATTTCAAACATCATATTGTTTAAACAAATTGTTCTAAGTCGTTTTAGATTCATTAACTAGCCCAACAAATGTTGCAAATATTTATTAATAATATGTTATATGTAGACAAACTTAAAATAAAAATCGCAAAAAATATATTAAGAAAATTTATTTCAAAAAATGTTCAGAAACAAAATATTCTGTACTTTCTTGGCCTTTACTAAAATTTTCCAGCTCCATATGCGCATCTAAGCTGCCTGGGGCAATAAGGTTAATTCTGTTGAGTTTAACTTCTTAGTCGCAGACGCAAAACAGTTATTAATTCATTCCCAAAGGAATAAATTCGTGCTTGTATTTCTCATCAAAAAACCCCAAGCCTGTTGATGTTTGGAATCCACTCTGCATCTTCTTGTTTGGTTTGCCAGTAAATACCACAGTATTTTTTTATTAAATTGTTGCAAGAAACTAGAAAATATTTTAACACGATTTCATTATTAGAGAAGCTTCAAAACAGAAAAGTAGTACTCATGATCAACTTTGCTATCTTTTGCTCATTTAGGGAATTTGTGGATTTAGTTCATCAACAAGTTCACACAAAAGTAAAAATGAAATTTACTTCCACAAATTTTAAGTTACCAAATGAGAAAATTATTATTTTGAGTCATTATTTGTCTTAATTAATTTAAGTCATTAACCAATTTAAACTGGTTTGAAACAATCACGAGATTTTCTCTCTGTGTCTTTCTCTTTCTCTATTTGTATATATGCTATTTCTAAATAATGAATTATCAATAAATTCTTAAACAGTTTCTTTTATATAGAATTTTTATGAAAACAATGTTTTTGCAAACACAAATAACTCTTTTATAATTCCAGAAATCATAAAACAGTTTCATAATGCATTAAACTTAGAACAGGAGTTAAGTCCTTCGTTTTTCCCATTTTAAGAATAATTAAAGTAAAAATTGTAAAGCAGGGAGAAGAGAAAATATTTTTATCAAAACTGTTAAACGCGAGTGAAGTTTTTTGAACATGCTATACAAATTAAATTATTTAATTTATTCCGAAAAAAATAGCAATTTATGAAGATAATACCTATGATGTCACAATTTAACGTCATCCTTTTAAAAATGCATCTATTGTCAAAGAAGCAAGCGTAATAATTATGCAATGCTAGTAAAAGCATTTCAACCTTTTAAAAGCGCATCAACTTTGAACGAAACAATATTAGTTAATAAAATTGCTTTACTGGTAAACGCAGGTAAAAAAATATATGCGATTAAAATATTTTGATGAATATTTCCATTTATGCTTTATTCCTTGCCGGCGCTATTTTGAGCTTCAATTGTTTCTTGCCTTCAAGTATTCAAAACCTCCTAACAAAAACAGGATCATGTTCACTCATGATAAAATAAGAAAACACGTTCTGTTTTTATCTATTAGATGATGTAAAAGTTACATTTGCTGATAGACGATAATACTCATAAAAGACTTCAGAAAAAGATGTATTCGAAAAGCCTTATTATTCCTTAAAGGACAAAACGACACAAAAAACCTCTAAAAGTTTTAGAAATGATAGTTAAAAAAGATACAACTCTCTATCTCTCTAGTAAATAAAAGATACTCGGAAATGTCAAGCATTCAAAACGAATACCCTTTTTATTTTTCTCGATACGATTTGAATGATGATAGACAGCTCAATATCTAAAAATGCTTGCAGCTCTGGAGTCAAGTTCATAATAAATGACACGGAAAGTTTAACTGAACCAAAACGATTGAGAGATCTAAAATAAATCGATGCTCAGAGAACGCTAGATTTCCTCACGACGGAAAGAGCGTTTATCTTGCAGAAGTGTTCAATAATGGAGTTGTACTGTCAGAGAGAACGCCAAACCTGATGCGTCTTTCTTTCCAATCAACAAAAAAGTAGAACTTTCGAACAACCAAACCGTCTTTGTTTAGAGTCAAGGAAAAAAAAGGGGAAGACAGAAAACGATCTTTTTCCGGATCTAAAACGTTAGCCATTGTCTCCTAGTTTTAACAATGAGATTTGGATCCTTTATCGTTTCTCCTTTAGGAAAAAAGATAAATACAGGGCAGATAAGTGACGTTCTGCCATCATTAGTGATGTAATGTCTACGCTCTTCTGGTGAGATAGTTAAAACACATATCACTTTAAAATTACTGGGAAGGTAGGGAATGTGATGCAAAAACTTTTTATGGGTTGTGCTCATTCATTCTATTTTTATGCTAAAGTGGCTCATAGTAAAAATTTTCTCATAAAGATCTTAGACAGATTTTTTTCCTCTTAACCACATAAAATAAACTGAATTAAAATTTAAGAAAAAAGTTCTAAACTTCGAATATTATTTATTTTCTTTTGCAACATATTTTATATCGAAAAAGACGTTTAGCAAACTAGCACAAAGGTTTTTTTGCAATAATAAATGCCAATGTCATAAAATATCAATTAAATATTAAAGTCTTTCATATAAGAAAAGACAGTCATTTGTAAGTATTAAGACGATACAATTTACTCGGAATGTACTTCTAGTATTACTATTACTAGTAATCCGTGACTTCACACCTTTCGTCCCTAGAGCAGGTATGTAATCGCTGTTTATGTTGTATTATTTATTTTGGTTGTTATATTAGTTTTAATTTATCAACTTTCGGCTTTTAAGGCATAGGAAGCTAATTTTATTAATACTGAGTTACTTCATATCATCCATTATTAGAACAGATATGTGGTTGCGGTCAATGTTGCATCATTTTGGTTGTTAGATTAATTTTAATTTACCAAATTTCAGCTTTGAAGACATAGGAGGATATTTTGTTAACCTTAATCAGTAACTTCACATCTACTGCTCTTATAATACGTATGTGGTCGTGGTCAATGTTGTATTATTTTGGTTTTTAGAATAGATTTAATTTATCATCTTTATGTTAGAAGAAATGGGAGGCTATTTTGTTTCCTTTGGACCATAGTGAGACAACTAAGACAATTTCTAAAATTTCACCTCCTTTACTGTTTAAGCTTCTGCAACACATCATATATGGTTAAAATCAAACACACCAATAAAAATTGTATAATTGAAAATTACTGCTGATAGAAACTAAGTAATAATTCTTTAAAATTGCCAAGTTTCAGCATCAAAACCTAGGTCACTGTAATAAAATGCATCTTTAAAAATTTTAATAATGGTAAATATAAGAATATTTGTCTTCAGAAAATGAATAAGAGATAATTCAGCCCCAAAAATAATTCGGAAATAGATGTCTTCTTATTCCACAGAATTAGAAGAATAATTAAAACGTACAGAGAACGTAAAATAAAAGAATAATTCATTGTGTTGTAAATTGAATTATTATTATACTTGTAAATTCAGTCTTATCTAGCATAGTCAGCTATGTCAGACCAAATAGCCACTTGTTGAAGGAAGATTTTAGCAAGACCATCGAAATATGGACACTTGCCTTTGTACTTCACCCTACAGATTTCATAAATCAATGCCGTCCAACAGTTATACATTACTGTTGGACCATTGTTACTTTCAGTTACGAGTGACAAGTTACTTGCAATTACACTTTCTCTTTATGGGTAAAAAACTTTCATTAAATAATTGATCGTGTTTAGCAAACATAGAGCAGTGAATCTCCATTATCTTTATACTTTATTGATTGATAGACCAAAAAATGATGTCAAACCCATGAAGCAATAGATGCAGTATCCTAAACCCTTCTGTGGCAGCTTGAATAATTTCATTTTCTAGTTACAACCTTTAAGTTGCTACCAAGTACTTTTATTAAATAAAAGAAATGTTTGAAACCCTCTGATTGTTTACTAGAATTCTTTTAAACATAAAATTATTCTGTTGCAAATTGATAACTGCTTCTTTCACAGATCTTATCTGGCTTCCAGTTCAAATGGCATTTCATTTAATTATTCATGGAAAAATGCCTCAGTAGAATTCTCTAAACGTTTTATCCTTTTTAATATATCTAGAAATGCATCGACCATCAATAAAAAAAATCCAAAAAACTTGCAACAAGCAGTAATTCCGAAAAACTTTTATAAGCTGATTGAATTCATTATTCCTTGAATGAATCACGAAAAGGCCAATAAAAAAATTCTTATTCAGTGAATGAAATGAGAACAATAAAATTTCTCAATAATATGAAAAAAGTATTTTTATGGGGAATATTTATGTATAATAGCAAAAAAAGCTCAGAATTGTACGATCAAGCAGCCTTTAATTAACGAAAACTATAAATATTGTGAGAATTTATTAAACTAAATAAAAATGCAAAACAATAGCCTTCTAAAGAGTCATGTGTTTATATACATTAAAATAATATTGAATATGAATAATTCGGATTAAAGATTTGATTGTGTTGGTGTAGAAAAAGAGCAGAAATGTAAAATGCTCATAAAATTATGCAAAATTTACAAAATAAAAACAATTATTTGGTTTATATTTTATTGTAATCCTCCATTTAGTGGAGGAGAGAGATGTGGGCATAATATTTATTAAATCATTCATGTTTTTCTAGCTGAATGCTTAAATTTATTTTTACATCCCCACTTCCTTAATCACCACGAATGGAACTTCAAGAATTACATCAGTGGTATTTGTATTTGTTTTTGTTTTCCATAAAAGAAAATTTTTCTTTCAATATAATTTTAGATATAAGGACTTTTAGAAGTATATTATTACAACAAAAAGTTCTTAATTAATATGTGTTCAGTTATGAAGACACTTTTTTATGTTTTCTACATATTATTCAATTTTTGGCATTGTGCTGTAATAATCCTCTTTTCTGTTATCTTTCAATGGCTTTGTTTGAAAATTCCTTTCAAATATTTTCATTTCCTTGATAAAATAGTCGCCAAGATATCGCAAATTTTGAAAACTTAATATTCTTCAGTTAAGATTAAATAAAACAACTCAATTCAATAATTTTTTTATAAAAATAGGGAAAATTATTAATGAAATTTAAAAAAACTAATATTTTATTTCTCCGTGCATCCATGATAGGAAAATCCTGATTAAATTATTAATTTGCTATAAAAATGAATTTCATTAAAATAAAGATAATCATCTTTGATTACAAAAATTAATTTTTGCAGTCACTTATCAAAAGAAGTTAGTTTCAACAAAAGATAGCTTAAAACGAGTTTATATATTCAGAATATTTTATTCTCTTCTTTTTCCAAAGCCTCAATCTTCTAAAGAAAATAATGAAATTTTATTTCTAATCAATATAAAACTGCTTCATGTGTACATTTTTTCATCGTATTATGTAACCAACTACACTCTAATTTTTATAAATAAAGTAAAAGCATAAAAATATTAATTTCTCTAAATATAACCTGTTGGTCTTAATATAATTGAGACAAAGCATAAAGCCCTTTATTAGGTTTTATAACATGTATATAACTTCATGAAATTCTTTTGTTTTAAAAATCAATACTTCTTTAAAATTTTATTTAATTCGTTATATATTGGGGAAAAACTAGAATGATTTCACGTAATGAATAAATTGAATCCATTAAGTGATATTCAGCTGCAAAATAAAGACTTAGTTATATCAATAAGAAATAAGAGTTACTGATGATGATGATATCAGGTCCATGTTACCACAGTAAGGGAATGCAATAGCTTCTGAAGGTAAAGACCCTTGAGCACCCAAAGGCAGGAGTCTGATTTCTAGCTGAAATGAAGATGAAAAACACACACATTCACTTGCACAGCTCCTTTTTGTAGGGAGGGCACATTCATACATCTTACAGATAGAACGTACAAGAACAGTTATGTCCTGGACGCACAGATCACCGGAAAGACAAGCTACACCTATACTAGGATGCCGCAATGAGAGTCACTGTTCTTGCAAAGTTGTTTTAAATAAAGCAGTGGTCTACACAATAATAACATTTTATTGAATTCAAATCGGTCAGTTTGTGGAGTTCCAAATGTTCATTATATGCTCAGAATTTAGATTAATCTTCCAGCGGGCTCGGCCGTCATACCAACCAGAAAGGTCGCTCGTATTTCCCACATATGCCGTAGTAAAATGAAAATTTTCAGAAGCGTAACTACTAAAATTATAATGTAAATAGCTTAAGATTAATAACTACTATTAATTTTAACATTTTTTTATTTAAAAAGAAGCAGAAGCAATATAAACATAGATTGCAATAAAAGTATAAAATTACCACTGGCTAACTGAATTCATTTAAAAATAATATTAATGCAATTGCCGATATTTTGTCAGAACAATTTGCATATAAAATCTAGAAGTGCAAAAAATAATACAGAATTTATGTATAAAAAAGAAAAAGTAATTGACATTGAGATATGAAAAGGAAGAAAATAATTTCATTGTTATTTCATTGCAGTTTTGCAATTTGAGCAAATTTGTTTAGTGTACTCGAAACATATAAATTTATCGCAAATATCCCAACTGAACCTCATGATTCTAGTCTGCTTTGCTTTTTGGCAGGGTTTGCACCTTTTTTTCCTTGATGTCACATCTTCCACTTCTTCAATACCTAGTTCGACTTTTCTCTTAAGCACCTTTAATTTTAGCTCACTTTATAGACAAGTGAGTGCTTTTTTTTTTACATTTTCTTTCGTATGTGCCTTTGCTAGCTGTCGCCAGTCTAAAAAAATACAGGTTTATTTGTAAAATTGTACAAAATCATATGTAACAAAAACTTACATGAACGATCGCGCGTATCTCTAAAATACAAATATCTGATCGACAGAGACCTATTAACGCCACAAACTTTCGGCGATAACTCAAAGTAGGTCAAAGGGAGGGGGACAAATAGCCAAGGACAGGCAACCCCAGCACCACCAGATCTAAAATTATAAAACGAAATTCATCTCTAGTGTATCTCTCACTTATGCGCGCCCGCTGGAAGTCTAATATAAATTACAACAGAGACAATTATATAACAAATACCCACTAATAAACTTTGTAGTGACAAGTGATCATCTTACGGCGTTATTATAAAAACATGTTAAGATAGCATGACTTAATCTATCAACTTGAGCGAGATAACCAAGTTGCCTCGTCGTTTGACTCGCATCCTTTGGCTGTGAGCATGAACCATACCGGTCGAAGACTCTCCGAGTACATAGCAACTGATTTACGCATAAATCTGTCGTTTGTTTGATTAACGCATAAATCACAAATTCCTCTAAGTCATGGAACTACCACTGGGGCTACTGGATCAGAATCAGAAGTGATAGCTCCCTGAATCAGGCGTAAATTACGATCAGTGGATGACCGAATGAAATATATGAATGAAATAATCCCCGTAAAAAGAGCTGGGGCACATGACTAGATAAGACGTACTATTGGCCCTAAATGTCGCTACTGAAACAAGAAAACCTAAATTCAGCTTAAAATTGCTGCTTTCGTTGGGAGGTTTGTCTATGGCAGGGGCTATAAGCAACAATAACAATCCATCAATGGATGATAAGGCTTTTAAAACAAAATGTCATTGCAGCCTTTAAAATAATGTGACATGAGTAAAATGGCACTGGAGTATGTGTGAGTGTATTAATCCGATCTCTATTTTCGAAATATGGAAAAAGTACTTTTCTTAAAAAGTACTTCCAGATCCTTTCCCCAACTACATTTTTCATGATATCAATTTTTTTATAACATTTGAGAACGTAAATTTCAACTTAAAAATCGCACAATACCTTTTTATCTGCGCAGCAGCAAATTAATGTGAACAAAAGGAGTACTACTTCGCACATTACATTGCGAACTCTGGAATCATTTATCTGGCAACTCGAATTCCAGCTAAAGGTCAAAAGGTAAATCCAGAAAATACTTTATCAAGCATTTCTTTATTACATTCGGTCAGGAAACTCTTTACAGAGAAGAAAAAGCAAACTTTGTTTGTGAAAGCAGTGGGGCATCCAATCCTTACAATGTATTAAGTTATTGAAGAGCGTACTATCCTTTGGAAAGATACGATCTTTTATCTGCTAAAGACGCGAGGGCAGCATTTCTTCGTTACCTTAGATACGGGGCGAAATTGCGTTCGGCCGGAAGCATTAGACGAGCCTTATCGGTGTATCGTTAAAGTGAAGCGAAAAACCATTTCTAGAAGAAATAACCAAACGAAGCTTTAACAGAATTTTTCGGTTAACTTAAAATGCTTCTCCGGCAATGTGATGGCTCCAAATATGGTTGGGAACTCTTAAATATGAAGCTAACTTGATTGCTTTTTCCCCTTAAGAGTAATTGCATAGCTTTCAGGATGTAATAATGAATATTAGATTTCATAGGTCCATTTTTCTTTTTTTTATATAAAATTCAAATTTTTTTCATAACGGATTGGTATGCAATCATGCCAATAAAAGAAAAGACGGTAGATCAAGAATGTTTTCAGGGGGTAAGTACTATTAAAAGGTTAGTGCAGTATTTTTAGAAGTATTCCATTTTTCAGAAAGAAGAAACAGTTTTTGTTTTATGTTTTTTTTTCTTTTCTGAGGGTTTTTTTTTATACCTTTTATACAAAAAAAAAAATCTTTCATATATAAATATATACATACGTATACACACCAAATATTTTAAATCCAATTGATTCAGAGATATTTAATCTAATCGCTGTTATTATCTTTACTCCAAGTTTTTATTTACAAATAGCGTATCTAAAATTAAAAGCAAATTCTGACTCATCTTTAGTTTTAAAAAAATCCAGATCAAATTATCTTTGGATAAGTAACATATTCGTAATACATGACAACATATTTACTATATGAGAAACTAAAATATGCCAACTAAACAGTTAAAAACTCAAAGCTTTAAAATGGTTCTCAGATTACATTTTAAAATAAATTTATAAATAGCTAATAGTCAAATAAATTTTGAGAAATAATTTAGTGTTTATTTCTCCAAAAATAGGCAACATTTTGTATTTTAAGCTGTGATAGACACAGTTCACCATGTATTGCATTACTTTCGTTAATTAATTTAATCTTTGAAACTTATTATATTATTAGATTATTCTATATCTATTCATGATAGTTGAATTTCAAAAGATTTGTAAAGCAACCTCGAGCATTCGGTATGTTCACATATAAAATCAGCTTACTTCACACATAATGCGATGGGACAAGCTCAATTCTAAATAACTCCATCTAGTTCCGTCTTCCTTTACTCTTTTCAATCACCACGAACCGATATATACTTGTCAGATACTTATATTGTTCGTTTCAGCATCTTATTACTAGCTCTTTTCGATGTTCGCTCTTCACTAAGGGGGCGGTATGCAAAAAGATGAATGCCTGCTAATTCCATGAAAACTTGTAGTTCACCCTATTACATAATTTAAAGGTCCCCTCCCATTTTTTTCTTTCACCCCATTGTTTTGATGAAACAAAGTTTCTTGGCGCATGCGCTAAAGCACGAATGTATTCAGAACCCGAGAATGAGCAATAAATGGATTTTTTTGTGTTCAAGTAAATATTCATGAAGGAGGGAAAGTTGACTCAACACCATAAAATTACGCAGCAAAGAAATACCATGGGAATTCATATTAACCTAATATTAGATGGATAATTCATTGCGTTTGTAAAACATCGTTGAGTAAGCAAACAAGTATTCATTTGCTGCTTACTCGTTGGCTTACTCAATCAAATTCTCTTTATATTTTAAGTATAATTTGTACAAATGAAATTATTAAAATAAGGGAAACTAAACGGAAAATACTAAATTTGGTTTTCCATTAGAAAAATATTTCAAATTTGGTCGGTAATATAAAAGATGATAATATTTAATATTCCCCAACGAAACAATAAAAGAAACTATGCACTAAGTATAAAATACCATAGTTTAAAGTACTTTAAGAAATAAATGTGACGGTAATCTTTAAGAAAAGCGGACTACTGATTTTGGCATAAATTATTTTAATCCCTAGATAACAACTCTAAACCAACTTTAAGATAATTAAAGCGAGCATTTTGTTGTGCCCACTTTACAAATTAATTATCTCGAGTCATTGAACTTCAACTCATTAACCCCATAAACAAAATTCCTTCCGTCCAATTGCTTTTATAATGCTTGAATTAATAAATTAAAGTCCAATCTCTTATAATACAAACGTTTTTGTCATTCATGTATACAATTTTGTCATCTCTTATAAGTTCGCAACTTCATGGATTCTCACAACTTAAAAAACTATCAATATAGTTTATTCTATAAAGTATTCAGAACAAATATTTGAATAAAATATAAATATTTAACAGGATATTAAAAATACTAATGCAATAGTTCTGTTTCGAAAATACTAATATAATAGTACCACAATAATACTTTGTTGGAAAATTATTATTTTTTCATGATTAGACTCTTATTTCTAATTACAATCCCCGCAGCTTAGCCATGTCTGGTCTTATAATATAAAATCTAAACTAATAAATTTAGCAAAAATCATGAAAAGAAAATCATAACTAAACGCTTAAACGTCATATCATTAATGAAAAAATTAATAAATAATCAGCTTTCAAATCAATCAGAGTATGATTAAAAATAAAAAATAAAAAATTTAAAGTAAATTTTTAAAAAATTTCCTTTGTAGCTTTAACGTCCGCAAATGTTAATTTTAAAATTGATCTATAAACTCTCATTTAAGATGCTAAATTTATTCTACATTAATGACTTGATTGAAATCTTGGTACAGAAAATTGTAATAGGTATGTATAGAAATGTGATAGGTAGTATAAAAATGTGTATGAGCTGAAGCACATGTTGCATTTAATTGAAAAATCTCGTCATTTGACAAATATGTAAGAGAAAAAAAATAGTAAATCAGATATAATAATCTTTTTGTCTTTTTTTTTTTTTTTTTTTTGAAAATATTTTTATAAGAATCAATAAATATCTTCTGAAAAATTTGAATATTGAAGTTTTTCAAGCACTGCATTAAAAAACTGCTACAAAATCAAGCATTTTAAGCTGTCTCGTTAGGAGTACCTCAAAAATAATGAGAAGCTTACAGTATGGTAGCTGGATGTCCTCGATTCTCGCACAAATAAAATAATGATGTGGAACTTACTATCTAAAATCCTAAGGAAGGATTATACCGTAACTGATAATGGACCTTGGAATAAAAGCATGGCTCTCACCAGACGAGACAATGTCACGATGAGAAGGGTCAATCAGTTTACTCCTGATTCTATGTCAGGGAATTTCATTTTTGAAAATTGCGTACGTAATTTTCGAAAATGAAAAAATCACGTGAAAGCTTTATTTTTTAAAACCAATATCCATCTGAATGATAACATTTCCCACACAGTCTGTATAATAAACTCACAAAATGGTATAATTAAAAACCATTTCATAATAATTTTTAAATTTTAGGAAAATTTGGGAAATTTCTGTATTTGGGAAAATATTGCCCTATTTTGATTAGAAAGAAAGTAAATTCTTATTTTTTTAGATTTTTCATGTGCCTTAAAGATAAATTTTCTCTTAAATTTCCATTGAGCTTTCCAAAGAATGATTACTTTTTCCATTTGTTAAAATCGCATAAATTTATTATTCAACATTATCAAAGTAACATAGCATGGAAAATACAGTTCATGGAAATGAACAAAGTAATTCACTATGTATTATTTGATTTGAAAATAGTTATCAATCTGTTTTCTCAAACAAAATTCAAAAACCCTGTAATTTTATTTCATTCTTGCAATTTTGAACTCAATTGACGAAACGGAAGAGAACCAAATGAATATTCGATACTTTTCACTATACTATTTATATTTTTATAAAATTCTTCATATTTTACGAATAAATTGAGACAAGTCATTTCTAACTAATTCTAATATGCAATCACAAAACATCTATCCACAAAATTTATTCAATTTTTAATATTAAAATCATATATAATAGTTTAGTTTTTCGCCCAATCGAGCGAAAGGGAAAGACCAAAAAACTTCCTACAATATTTTTTTGTAATAAATTATAAAACTGTGGGCCGATTTTCGGCCCAAATGTTCGAAAGGAAGTAGCACAAAAAAAATTTTCTTCTATTATTTTATGTATATTTATAATTATGAGATTGGACATTTCGAATTTTGAACTAATATAATAAAATCAAAATAACACTTGCTTTTTATTATTGTACAAAGCTTTTCATAAAATGCAACATATTTTAAAAGCATATGAAAATGCCCTGGCAGAAAAATTTCAGCAGGTTTCTAATATTGCAGTCATATTACATGGAGCCAAAAATAACTATCTTTTATTATTTGCTGATATATACAGATAGAGCCAAAAATATATTATTCTGCTGTCGATATTTTTTCTAGTTTAAAAATAAGGGGAATCTTTCATTTCAATCCCAGAATTCCACAACAAAAATAAATAGTATACTATTTACTTTTGTATTACTATTGTATGATTATGCACTACTATTTACTTATTCAAAATCTAAAGGATCTGAAGTTGAGTGAATAAACTAACCAGGCTGATATTACCTTTCATATAGATGCTAAAATATGATATTCTTTCTATGGTTATGAAAAGGGGAAAAGCCATTATGAGTTCTTTGATGAAAGAGGTGAAAATGTTTGTTTGTTTACACAATAGAATTTCTTTTTGTAAAATTGTTTGAAAGGAAAAAATAAAAAATAAAATTTAAAATTTGTTTGATATTATTTTCAGCAAGAAAATTTTAATTTTATCACCCTAAATTTGGATAGCATTTTGAAATCCAAATCAAAACAAAAGAAAACTGGAGAGATCAAAATATATATGTATAGCTAATTATTTATCGTTTTCAGTTTGCAACAAATATATCTTTGAAAAAAAACCTTTAAAAACTGTACAATATTTCTTATTTGATTACTATCATCTTTGATGATACAATGATATCTAGAAAATATTTTACAAATGCATGTTTTAATAAGAAAAAAAAACTAATTTTTTAAACTATTGTTGCTATTTTAAACTAAAGTTCCTAAAAGTGTAAACCAAAAATATTTCTTTGCTCTGAAACAATATAATCTATATTGAGGCGCATTCAAATACTTATAAATAATAAGAAAATGTAAAAATTCAAGCACTTATTATTAACAACTCTCAGTAATTAATGTGATCTCATGATTATTTTGGAAAAACATTCAATATTGTTATATATAATACAAGTTTCCTTAAATTCAATTTATAATTACGTTATAAAACGCATCTGACATCATTATATATCGCATCCTTTTCAATCCTCCTTTTTGACTTAGATGTATGCCTTGAATGCTAGT
The DNA here is from genome assembly GCA_026543055.1 of Argiope trifasciata. NCBI lineage: Eukaryota > Metazoa > Arthropoda > Arachnida > Araneae > Araneidae > Argiope > Argiope trifasciata. The sequence continues at coordinate 2,319,926 of JAPMOQ010040745.1, forward strand.
ACTAATTAACTTTTCCTTAACAAGAGTGTTAAACGGCATTACGTATAACATCTATTATTTTTTTAGTTTTAAAACTTCAGATGTTAGAGAGCAATTTAAGTTTGGCTGAATAAAACTTATTAAGAAATAAAATTTCTGAAAGAATTGGTAAAAGTTTTAACTACTTTTTATAACACAATAATTTTAATTCAGACTGTCATGATTTTATATAGTAAAAGTGAAAAATATCATTTAATAAGTGCATCATCATATTACACAATTACTGATAATATCACAAAGAAAACATCTTTCAACAGAAAAATCTCAAAACAGCACCCATATCATTTGTAAATTTTATTTTTCTGATTCAGATCAACATTTCTTTAAAAATTAATGAGAACATACGATAATATTTCTTTGAAAATGATCATTGAACAATTACATTTTGAATAAAAATTCATACTATTTCCATGCTGACAATTGTACTGAGATGGCACTCGATTTCGGCTTGAAAATGTTTTGATCAGGATTTACATATATTTTTCAATTAACCAATTTTCAAACCAAACTCAATAAAATATTTTTTCACTTCATTTCCATTTAACACATTTAATTTTACATCTACAGTCAGAAATTTTATTACATTCCTTGCTGGTAACCTGAACTTTTTAAACATTATTTTAATTTAACTTGGAAAATTTTTTATAAAAGTGTTAAATTTATAAAAACATTAAACAAGGATATGTTACAAAAGTAAAACTGATAACGTAATTACTAATATACGATAATACAACTAATATAAGAGTAAGAATACGTTACTAATTTAAGTATTAGTTACTAATTACAATCGCTATATTTTGCATTGAGCAAAGACCATAATGGACAAATACTCCGATTGTAACTGTTCATTTCTTTGTTTTTCAGTTATTAAATAACTGAATCTATTCAAACTTTTGAGCTTTATTAATTCATATGAAAACTTCCTTTAAGAATATGATATTAAAGATCATACCGTAATCAAATGACGAATAATAAAATATAAGATTTGGGAATAGAAGTAAATGAAAATTTCAAACCAAAATTAAACATTAATAATCTATTATTGTATTATGAAACTAATAACTATGGCAATATGTAATAATTAACTGTATTAAAAAAAAGAATAGTCTGTTAAGTAGTGAATATCTGGTAAAATTAACTGTATATCATCACGCTGCCAAAATCGCATAATTAATCTAAGTATATTATTTTTAACTAATATAACTTTCCTATTTTTTGACACCGAATTTTTCTTTTCTTCACTGAAAAGCAACCACCTGCTGTGAAAAATTAACTTTCATATGAGAATAAAATTTTAACCAAACAGCTGGAAATTGTGAATTTCATATTCCTCTCGGTTTGAATAATATTTATTTCCTCTTAAACAAAAATTGTTTCAAAAGATTTTTTGAATACTTTTAAAACCACCCACACACACACCAGAACAGAAAAGTAATCATGTTGCTAGTCTTCCTCGCATCTACTTCCCTTTCACGTAAAGGCTGCTACCGGGTAAATTGATTGACATTCCTCCTTTAAATAACAAAGCACAATCGTGGAATGCATGAATAAAAAAACATTTCCCCGATGCACTCTCGGGTAACGTTCAGCGCGTGACATTTGCAGCTGACGTCGATTTTAACAGCGTTGAACCTTAGAGGCTTTCCAGTCATATCTCATACCATGAATCAGAAATGAATTGTATTCTTGAAATAAACCATTAATTAAATTTATCTAAAAATCGAAACACCTGAGGCTCCGTGTTTTCATTTTTCTTTCTGCAAACTTTCTTTTAATATTTTGAAATAACGCAAGTCCACAAATTAACGCAAGATGAGAATTTGCAAGATATGACTGGAACATTCGTGTAGTAAAATGTTGGTATCCCAATTTTAAAAACTCTTTGACAACTGATAGTTTAGGGTTAATGACAAATTGAGCTTTACACGATTGAACAACGTGTTTACTTTTAATCTTTCGAAATAAAGAGTGTCCCAAAATTACCAAATTTTCCATATTCGTACAATAAAGTGTTGGTAACACTATTTAAAAAAACAATTTGACAGTTGCTAGTTTAACGGTAATAAAAATGAAGCGTTACGAAATAGAACAACGTGTTAACGCAAGATTTGAATTAAATAAAAAACACAGTTTTTTTTTTTCTTTTAATTATTATATATTTATTGAATCGTAAAATACAAGGAAAGGATTCCTATGACATAAAACCTAAGACAAATGAGCTCCATGGTATTGCTGGCACATATTCATCATTTTGTCGAAATTTTCCATGACAGTTTTGCCAAATGTGACTGAATTTTGTTGATACAACATTGAATTTTCTCTTTCAATCCAAGTGTGCTTGCAGGCTTAAAGGTATAGATCTTTATCTCCAAGTAATCCAAGAGAAAGAAATCCAGTGGTGTTAAATCCTCCAATTTAGGGGACCAATTCTCAAATTTTCTGACTGTGGCCACCGGATTTTCATTTTTTAATTTTGTTCAACAATAAAAACACATTGGTCTATCGTATAACGCTGTCTTTTTACTAATCCTAAGCTATATCAGCTGACAAATGGATTTTTAAAATAAAATTACAACTACTTTACTACAAGAATGATGACAAATTCAAATCTTGCATTGATTTTGGGACACGCTTTATTTCACGATTAACAAAAATGCTCAAGCACAATAAATTAGTGCATAAAATGAATTAAAATGCTTATAGTAAATGTGTTATCCTGTACAGAGTCGTTCAGAAGATCCAAAAATATATAAAAACAATAATTTAAACAATATTACTGATAGAAAAGTTAAAAATGGAGTTGGACTTTTATTTAAAATGCAAATGTCTGATGAGAAAATTTATTCTGTAATTTATTAAGCAGTATTTTTGTCAATCCTATTTTGTCATACAAGGTATCGAAAATTCTTTGTATGTGTGTATGAGTGAGTGAGGGAGAGAGAGTGAATGATAGAACCATCGTATTTTATAAAATATTTTTACAATAATTACTGCATTTGGATAAAAGAAAAAAAGCTATTTAAGTACAAAGAAGAAGAAAAAAGGGGATTAATATGTCAAACATTCTGTGTCACTGTAAGCAGTTTCAAAGAATGAAGCAGTTACAAAAAAAATTACATTCATAGGGAAAACAAATATTGTCCCTGATAGATAAAGAAAAAATGGAAAATAAATGTTAAAAATGCTTATGCATATTTTTTTAGAATTTCCTTTACAGTTTCGACAATACAAAAGCAAGCAGCCTTTATTTTGCAATTAAACTCAAATGAATAATATCAACAAAATAATAATATTTCTGTAAAATAATATATTGATTATAGCTTCAGTAAAGCCTGAAGATAAATAAATTTCAGATAAAAATAATTTTGAATTACATCAAGCTGAGACTAAAAATACAACACTATAAAGAAGAACCAAAATTTGGACAAATTTATCGTATTAGATAACATAAAAATTTTTGGAATATTTCAGGATGACTTTTCTTAATTTCATCAAGAAATGGACCAAATCAATAAAACTAAAATCGCCAATGCATTTCTCTTTATTCTATTACTCTCTCAGATTGAACAATATAGTATCTTAGGTTAAAGATATTATTTCACATCGAATAAAATGTTGTTGCCTTCTTTATAGATTTTGTAATGTAGAAACATTTTTTCTGATATTCATATTTACAACTCTGAAATTAATTAATCAATTATAGAAATAATCAGTTTCACGGAATCTTTTTTCCTGCACAATCCAAGAATTTGTTAAAATCGAAATTATTTAAACATATATACACACAAGAAAAAACATATAAAATTAATTCAGCATAGAAACTCTTGTGTAATTAATTGGTGGAAACATTAAACTAATCTCTACCCCTAAAATATTTATATGCATTAGTTTGGTTTCAAATATTACACAAAGAACGAAGATAACTTATATACAATTTCGAATTCTGTTTTTCAGTTTCATTCATGAATTAATGTTTTCCTTGAGCACATCTTATTGAAATATTCCAAAGATTGAGATTAATTGACCGATTTGCCAGGAAATACTTTACTGTCAGTTTCGTCCGAATTTACCGCCTTTGAATAAATCGGTTTGAAAATAGATGGTATTCATTTATTTTCTAGTAATTGTGATCGTTTGCAATCGTTATTTGAAAACATTGTTTTGTTTGTGAAATGAAATCTGCCTATCCGAAAGCAGTGTTTCCTTATGAGAAATTCATTAATATCTGCAAAGATATATAAAACGTTAAAATAGTTTAGCCATTCTTGTCATTATAGATTGTAAGGGACATTCAATCTGGATTTGAATTCCATTCTGTGCAGTATATTTTCATAAGGTAACATAGAGTTCATGATTTAAAAGTAATAAGTTTGTAGAAAATTTTGTCCACAAGTTATCTTTCATTCATTCAATTATAATCAAAAATAATTTGTTTTTACTCTTATATATTCCTGTTTTATAAGGATACCTAGATGTTAATCAGCACATTTTGTTACTTTAACTTTTGTGTTCGAAAAATCTGTTTTAATATAGATTTGTTATTTTGAGTTTCAAACTTCTTTCTATAATTTTACTTAAGATATAACCCACAAGAGACGCTGTTATATTTTGTTTATATTTTTTACTGTGTAATCGTTGTGTTATATAGAGAGAGAGGGAGAGAGACTTTATGTGGAACTCCCATCCCGTCACACCCAAACATTGCAAAATTTCTAAAGAATGACATTTCAGCCTCATTCTTATTGCAGCCATAAACGGCGGATAGATACAATTTTCCATAAATGATTTTTAAAGTATAACCTTTAATATAATTTTTGCTCTTGAACTTTAACAATCATTGCTCATTTTAGTTTAGCTCTGTTATATTAGCATAACGTTCCAAAGCTACACTATGGCTATTTTGGGATAGCCTTTGTAATTTTGAACAGCTGTCAGATGATTACAACATCTTAGCTTGCGTACTGCACCAGCTGAGGGACGTTTGGCCCCAATGGATTTAACGTGAAACAATACTCGCTCAACTGACGGTTCCTCGGAAGAAATAAGGTCTCGAACCTGAAACCCCCTCCGATTCCAAAACTGAGACTTTACTACCAGGCCACCACGGCCCACTGTTATTTTTCAATTTTGCAATTCACCATATGTTAAAGGATATTATCAGATATCTAACAAACTTCTACTCTATAGAGAATCTGAGTCATCACTAGTTATAACTTTTCTTGGTTCTTAATCTATTTCTATTTACTTTTATATTCTCCAATAACTAAAACATAATAATGCATGATAATATAAAAGAATATGTACTATTCCCTTAGATGAGCCTAATAAAAAATCCTCAGCCAGTTTAAGCAAAGAAATGTTAGTGGTGCGAGTAATATCATTGACATCTTTAACTTTTTCGATAATTGAGTGTGATGTCCATTCCTAATCAGCAGACTAGTGTCAAAACAGGCTATTGAAAGAAATTAATACTTATAACTAATTTAACTGAATATGATCTTCATTCAGAAATATCACTAAAAAAAACTTTAAAAGTTATAATTTAAAACTCAAAGTGATGTAATACTTGATAGAAAATTTAGTTTAATGTAGCTATATTACCATCGCCTTTTGAATAAAAATGAGAATTATTTCGAAAAAAAGCTTTGTCATTTTAATAATATATACAAAGAGCTAAGATATAACCTGTATTAGCATCCTTTCTCCAAAATCTGACGTCAACATTAATGGAATAATTTTTCCTACTTTGTGATAAATTTAGCACGCAAATTATCTATATAACGTCGAATCTCTGCCAGAATCGTGTTTCGTATCAAGAAACTCTTTGCTGATTCCTTACCATAGACCAGGGATGGGCAAACTTTTTCGATCGCGGGCCAAAAATCGAAAAAATAAAGTTTGGCGGGCCAAGATGAATTTTTCTAAAATTTTAAAAACAATATACAAGTATTGCAATGTAATATATTAATGAGCTGAATGAAATTGCGGTTTCATCTTTAAAAGTTCCTTATATTGAGGTTCGAAGTGAGATGTACTGATTCTAAGGAACGAGGCTAAATGCTCATCTGTCAGTCTACTTCTGAAATAATTCTTTCTAAGGTTCATAGTTAAAAACACTTGTTCACATATATAAGATGAAGCAAACATAGCACGGATTTTCTGGGCGTGAGATATTAAATTTGAGAAACTTACTTTCGATAATGATTTGTAAAACTCTAACTTTGGCATATTTAGAAACAATTGCTTGAGATGATTATTAGATTGCAACTCAATTAATTCAAGCTGCAAATATGACCTCACTGCTTCACAATTTACGTTGAATGGCATGGTAAAAATATCCAATTCTGCTTGAATGGCACTGAAATCTTGAAATCTGCGTTCGAACTCAAAATGCAGTTTTTTCAAGCTATCTTCATAATTCTTAAGGTTCTCTTCATTTACTGAGGGTATTGAACCGCGGGAAATGAGATAAGTCTTCTTACCTAGTTGCCCAGCAAACATATTAAATTTTAGTTTAAAAGCTCTGAGATGTGACCAAATATCGTGATATAAATTGATTTTTCCCTTGCATCTTGACATTCAAGTTGTTCATATGACAAGGAAGATCTGTGAAAAATGCAAAGTCTGAAAGCCATTTTGTATCTTCTAACATTTCGCACTCCGCAGAACACTGTTTCTCATGGAAGAACGACACAATGTCGTCTTTCAGCTGCCAAACTCGCTCGAAAACACATCCTGCACTAAGCCACCTTACTTTCGTGTAATACAGTACATCAGAGTATTCAGATTGCACTGACTAAAGAAAATCTCGAAATTTCCTGTGAGTAAGCGCACGAGATCGAATAGTATTTACAAGCTTCACGACTGCATCAAGCACGGGTTTCATATTCAATGCAGATTTACACAGAGCATCTTGATGTATAACACAATGTAGAAAAACAACATTGTTTCCGGGATTGTTTTGATTAAAGTGTCCAAGAAATCCAGATTTTTTTTCCTGTCTTATTTGGTGCTTCATCGGTCGTAATATTACATATATTTGTTATAGGCACTTTCAAAGTTAAAAGCCCTTCCTGAAATTCATGAAAAATATCATATCCCGTTGTAGTTCCCTTTAAAGAACGCATGCACGCCAGTTCCTCAATAATTTCAAAGCTCTCATCAACACCTCTTATAAATAGTACTAATTGAGCAGTATCATTTATATCAGTGCTTTCATCCATAATTATGGAACAAAATTTAAACTGGCCAATCTTTGACTCTAATTGTGACGCCAAGTTTTTATCGGTGGCTTCCATTCTAGAAGTCACCGTTTTTCGAGATAAGCTTACAGTCTCAAAATTATTTTTCTTGTATCGACATAAAACATCACAAACTTGGAGCATGCATTGTTTAAGGAACTCCCCATCACTGAGAGCTTTATTATTTTTAGTAATATTGTATGCTACAATGTAACTTGCATGTGTAGCTGCTTCTTGAATACTGTTTACCTTCTTGAAAAAATTTTGCCGGCCTGATAAAGTTTTGCAAAGGCTTTCTGCATTTTTTTTTTTTTTTCATATTCGGACATTGCTTCGTAATTGGAATTCCTATGCTTAGATGTGAAATGACAGGAAATGTTATATTCTTTGAAGACTGCTACAGCTTCTTTGCAGATAAGACACACTGGTTTATCTTTTACAACTAAAAAAAAATATTTCCATGTCCATTCATCATTAAAAGCGCGACTCTGAATCAACTTTACGTTTTTAGTAGCCATTTAATATTTTACGAATAAACAAACTACACTATACTTTTAATAATTTCACCACTATTCACAATGACGCTATATGTCCACAATCTTTCAACACGCAATCAATAATATTACAACTCGCGCCAAAAGAAAAAGCAGATAGATGAAGTTTAAAATGCGCAGTCTGCCACATATGAGGTCTAATTCACCTATATTGAATTTTTATATGTCTGCTCCACAAGAAACAGATAACGCTTGTCGGCGCCAATCTACAGCTATAACTAACAAATAACTTCCGCTTTTAACACTTTACCGATTGAAAACTGCCTGTGTTTGCTATTTCCTTCGATTTATGTTTTGTAGAACAAAAATAGAGAATGTAAACAGATTACCAGCTCTTTGAAAAAAAGGAAGAAAAAATATAATATTTAAACAAAGTAGAAAAGGAGATGGATATATAATATATGAATATTTCTTTTAATTTGCCTCTGACTGGCAAATTAAAATTCTATCCGCGGGCCGGATAGAACCTTCCGGCGGGCCGGAGTTGGCCCATCCCTGCCATAGACCATTGCTGTTCTCTATTTAAAAAACGTCTGAAGTAATAAACATATTTTGTAAAAAGAAATATAAACATAAATACTATCTTAGTAAATAATATTGTTACGGATTTCCTATATCCTAAAATCCGTCGGGTTCGTTTTTTACCCTGTATATAGTGGTTGTGTATGGTGTGAGAAGATGATGATGACACACAAAATGATCAATCCTTTAGTAAAAGACACAACACAGACGTTTATTAACAGGACGAGGACAGAACAGCACAAAGACGACAAATATTTATAACCCTACTATGTACAGGAGACAACTATTTACAACCGAGACGAACACACAGGACAGCACACTGCAGATAGTAGTCCACAGGCAGAAATTCCGTAGTGACAATGCCCACAGCTCGCAGAGCGGCCAGACAGGATTCAGCCGGAGAGGGAATCTTTATGGGATTCGCTTTACACCACCTGGGTCTCTCCAGAACAGGCTGAAACCATTCCGCTACCTTTTCTTGCCTTTGCTGTCGACTCACTACTTCGCACAACAGGACTAATCCTTAGTTCGGGACAGCTCCGTTCCCGACGACGGCACAACGGGCTATGACACAGGCTTCGTCAGTATATGCCACACAACAGTCCTCTGTTTAGGACTCCTCAGTTCAAGATCTCTATATCTCTAGGTGTTCTTGATTACTTCCACAGCACTTCTTGTCTTCGTTGAACACTAGATCGCTCAGCTTCGGCTTCTCTCCACTGCCGCATTTCGGCTTAACTCCATTTGATTCTTCCTCAGATCTCCTTTTCCTTTTCTCCGCTGCTCCGCTTCGACTTGTCCGCGGATTGTGGTTGGGTTAACGAGGCACCTAGCCCCGCCAGGGGCTTATCCTCGTTCCTGTTATGATGTTAGTTGCATGGCGGTCCATATCTGTGCTATGATCGTCTTCGAAGTAATGCGAAAAATTGAGGAGCAATGGGTATAAGAGGGATTAGCTGGCTAGGTGGGAAGGTGAGGTGGAGCTTGTCAGGATTCGTTGCGATTGGCTATTGAGTTAGAGAGGGTGCGGGGGTATGCTGCCTTGACTTAGTCAATTTCCAACTTTAGAAGAAATACAGTTACAAATAAAGGATTAAGCATTAGTCAATTTAGTTAAACAAAGTCAAAGAAATTAAAATGAGAGCAAGATTACAGGAGTATGTTCCTGGGTCTTTTAATTTTAGCGTTGGGATTATACTTAGGTATTTCATTTATTGCAGGGTTGTCGATTGAATCTAGGCTATTGAAGAAATTTGTAGCCAGTTTTTTGATGAATTTTTTGAGAGGGGGATAGTCGAAACACATGTACATATTGGTATTGTGCATATAATATTTCATATTGCAGATATTTCTAATCAGATTATTTTGTAGTTTTTCGATTAATTTTAAATTTGTCTTGGCAGCGTAACCCCACACAGGGCAGGCATAAGTGATTACTGGCCGCAAATAAGCAGTGTAAATAAGTATTTTATAATCTCTATTCATTTTGGAGTTTCGAGAAATTAGGGGATAAAATTTACGAGTTAGGTCTCGAAACTTTTTGGTAATATGTATAAAATGGGGTTTCCAAGTTAATTTACTGTCTAAAATGACTCCTAAGTATTTACATTCCTTAGACCACGGGATGGCTTGATCTTTAATTTTAATAAGAGGGAATTTTTTAATTACGTTATTTTTACTAAAAAATATGGCTTCAGTCTTGGTTGCATTTATTTCGATTTTCCACTTTATGAACCAGTCTTCAAGAGCTTTTAAGTGCCTATTAATCGCTAAAGTTATATAGTTAGGGTTTTTATTTCTAGCTAGTATCATATCTGTCGCCGTATCATCTGCGTAAATACACAACATGGTGTTGAATTGTTTGGGGATATCATTAATAAAAATAGAGAATAAAATCGGCCCCAGTTTAGATCCTTGCGGTACCCCAGCATGTATGGGTTTAACTTCTGAAAAAGCGTCATTTATCTTTATTTTAAAGGATCTAAAGCTGAGGTAGGATGTGATAATTTTGACTAGGTGTGGGGGGACATTGTAGTTTATGAGTTTGTAAATAAGGCCGTCTAGCCAAACTCTGTCAAAAGCTTTTTGGATGTCAAGGAAAACTGCTGCTGTTTTCTGTTTGTTTACAAAACCTTGCTCGATATATTCAACCGCTCTGAGCAATTGGTGAGTAGTTGATAGCTTTTCACGGAAGCCGAATTGTTCCGGAATTACGCTTCGACTTGTCCGCAGCCTCCTGCCTAATATATATACCGGTAGTAGGCGGGGCTAACATTTTTTGGACCAATCAGGAACTTTCTAGCTGGATCTCGGCTCCTAGTGGACGGATCGGGAAATTCTCACTGTTTCGGGTACTTTCTATTTTGTCGCCAAATGGTCGCCAAGTTTGTTGCCTAGCCTTGGGACCTCTGACGTCACACCCATTCACTATTCAATACATATTACTGTCAATCTGTCTTCCTTACGATGACAGTATTAGCGCGGGAAAGCAAACCCACATGTTCGTAACAATATGTATTTGATCAAGCACAAAGAAAAGTTATTCAAATATACATTGTTTTAATTACCAATATCTAGATTTTAATATCCATCTAAAATTAATTACTTTTTAGAACTGCTACTCATATAATGGAAATTAGGAGACTACGTAAAAAGTTGATTTTTTCCGAAATTATAATTTTAATAACAATAATCTTAATGTTTAAACTTAATGTTTTCTAATAAAATCAATAAAATTTTGTTTTTAAATCGCTTTTTGGAATAACACTGATTTTTATATTTGCATTTGCATACCATTTAAGAATATTTTCTCAAATATAAAGCATGATGGAGTTTTCTTATAAAACATCTCATAAATTAAATTCTAATTCATATTTTTGTTCTAATTTGGTATAATAATTTCGAAAAGTGTTCTGCAGTTTCTGAAGAAGAGAATAAATAATTTAATCATTTATAAATATTTAACAGTTGTTTTAGTGCTTCACAATCAATAAAAATTGAAAATTTCATATTATTTATCAGTCAAACCCTAGATTTAAAACTCAAATAAGAATACAACTTTTTTTATTCGGAAAATAGACAATATATTTCTTTAGATATCTGTAAAATTTTAAGCACGTAGTTTGATACTCTTCTAAAATGGAAGACTTTCCCTTTATGTAGCATTTTAGGCAAACGTTTTTTTACAGTTTTTAAAACTCTTTTGTCGCTTGAATAGTATATTTTGGTTTCCCTGATGTTTTTTTTTTTCAATCTTTTAAAGTAAACATTTAAAAATATAGCTACTCTCGGACGTTTTTTTCAAAAAATTCATCTCAAATGGAATCAAACAACCTTATTCTTTCAAAAATACCTTGCAGTTTTATAAACTTAGATATATAAAAATATATATAAGTTTATAAAAATATATATATATATATGAATATATATATATATATATATATAACTTCAGAAAGAATGGAGTATTATTTACCCAACGGAGGAAAAGGAAAATATTTTATCAAAACTTTTATTAAACACGAGAGAAGATTTAAAAAATTAAATTATTTCATTTCCTCTGAAAAAAAACATATTCCATCAAAATGCCAGTGCTATGATGTCATAATTCTATTTTCACTTTTTTAAAACGCATCTGCTTTGAAAGAAGCAATAATAGTTAATAATAATGCAGTACTGGTAAAAGTAGGTAAAAAGAGTATGTGATTAAAAGATTTTGATGAATATTGCTATTTATGCTTTTTTCATTACCTTTATGATTTTGAGCTTCAATTATTTGGTGGCTCCAATTATTCAAAAAACCTTAACGAAAACAGCATGGTGATCTCATATGATAATAAAATTCTGTAATAGGATTATGAGTGAACTTTATTTCCCTGGCTCATGCTTTTCTGTATTGCGAACTAGTGAGATCCGAGCAACACTTGGACGAACTCCTTGTCACTTCTTCCTGGAATTGTGCCCATCTCAGCAAACATATCGATGCCACCAACGTCGTCTGCTAAGCCCCCTTTACCCTCAAGTGCAATGGTTCATTTCAATTGAATTAACGTGTAAGTGATATTGGGAATTCACTGTGGACATGTCCGATTACCTTTATTTCCTCTTAGTTTTCATGGTTCCCTTTAGTTAATATCTACTTTCGCTTATAGGGTCGAAGAAAGCAGCTGGGACTTAGGGAATTCAGCTGAAGATTCACGACTTTCCCCGATGGATAATTGTGACTTGGGAAACTCCTTCATCAAACTGGAATTGTCTTCAAGCAATTTCTGAACTTGTTTCAAATAAATTGTTGACGATTTCTATTGCTTATAAATGGATAACCGTTCATATTCTATAGTGTAATTATAAAAAACAAGCAATGAGAATGGTAATTGTTTTCCTTTTTCTTAATATAATATCCATAAAGATATTACTGATAATATATATTTAATATTTAATATTAATCAATAAATAATTAAATACTATTAAATTTAATGACTTTCAGATGCAATTTGATGTTACAAATGTCTCATTTTTCCAAAATATATATTTTATCAGCAGAATAAGTTTTTAATATTAAAATATGCATTTCATTAATTAAATGGAATTTCTTGATAATCACTGAATAAAGGTCTGAAACAGAATTAAATTTATAAAGACTTTTCTCTCTAATGATATTAAATACACGTATTCTTCTAAAGAATGTCTTCAGTAATAAGTCGTTATTAGCAAATGCCCATAACATTTATGAATAAAAAATAAAACAATGCCTTTTCATTATTTTAATATAAATAATGTAACGTTTTTTGTTATAATGAGACATTTTTATCATAATTTAAAAATATTATATCTATATATAAATCAATGATAATAATAATTACTATTTTGGGCTTTGTAATGAATCAAATTCGTATTTAGATATTAACTAACACAGCTGTTTGGGAAAGAATATAAATTGGAAAACTAAAAAGTATAAATTACGTTTTAACCTTATAATTAAATTACGTTTTTTATAAATATTTTGAGATATTAATTCTAAACAGATGATATTTTGGGGAAGACTTTTTTTATCCAGATAATATTTTCTAAGACTAATCTGAAATAACTCAATTTCAAAGCTTAAATTTCAAAAGGAAATGGTCACCATTTTTCCAAGCTTAGTAACACTGGTAGTTTCTGAAATGTCTTAAAGTGATTTTCGAAAATGGAATTGTCTATTACATTCGAAATGGAAGTGTTGACAGTCAACCTCATGTAAATCAGGTAAGTGCTTAAGAAATATGTTTTTGAGTAGGATGAATTTCTTTAATTTCTGTAATACGTGTCTATACTTTAATTTTATAGATATTCTGATTGAAACTGAAAAGTCCAAAAATCATAATCAATAACAACACAACATTCAATTTTAAGAAATATTTTTATGAAAGTTATTCCTAAGAATATAATATTTGTAGAAAGATTTGCTCTTGGAGATCTCATTCAGTTTGAATTTAATATGATATAGTTTTTTACACAAATGGTAAAAAGGCCATGTGGAAGAAAAAAATCAAATCATTCACTCATTCATTTTAATAATGAAAAAACTATGTCTTGATTTATTTTTCTACTAGCCGCCTTTGGCGACCAGCTGGTTCGCCATGAGTAAAGCGTTCTAAAATTTTCAATTAAATCACATATTCATTAGCCTTGAAGTAATTCCGGGCATTGATTGACCAGAAATTAGTATTTTCTTTAAGATGATGGACGGAAAGTTCTAAAAGTACACCTTTTCCTTATAATATTCTTTAATTTTATAAATCAATCAGTTTGAACCATCGGTTATGCTTCCAAAATATTAAAAAAAATTTCGATGATGTTGCCAAGATATTAAGTATGTTTTTTTAAAGAAAGTGAGAAAGGGGAAAAAAGTATTAAATTAATGATACAGATATTGCAAACGATTACATAAATATGCCATTAAGTCCGGATTTCAATGCATATCCTGTCAAAATTCCATCAGGTTTACCGTAAATAAAGAAGATTTATTGAGTTAATGATATAGATATTGCAAACGATTGTAGAAACGTTTGCTTTGCATTTATTTTTCAAAGAAAATATCACATTTTATATTTCTTTTATTTTATCCAGTCACGTGCTGAAAGTTGCATTTCTGTAGATTTATTTTGCGATGATAATTTTTTTTATTTGAACTTCCGGCATTCTTTTATTTTATCCAGTCACGTGATAAAAACATGGTTAAAATATTTCTTTAAAAATTCAAAATAGAAGTTTACATTATAAATTTAAAAAACTGATACCATTAGAAAGCTAATTTTTTTATCTTTAAATTGATATAAAAATCATGTTTGTGCAATAATATTTTCGGAAGTTACAGCGGGAAAACGTCGAAATTTCGCTTAAATTTTAATTAATTCAAATTCTAATTAAAAATTCGAAAAAAGGGCTGACATATACTCGACTGTGTTGATAAGTAGTACTGAAACTTTTTCAGCAAGGAATTTTTAATCATTTCAATCAGTCACTTATAATAAAATTAATTAAAAATAGTTCAGAAAAGTAATTTACTAACAAAAATGTGAATTCCATTCTAATTAAATTAGAAATATAAATAATATGTTTAATTCTTGTTTCTTTAATTATTTCTAAAAATCTGAAAATGTTTAACACTTATATAAAATTTCTTGATAAATAAATTGAAGAGATATTAAGAGCCAGTCACTATCATCGAAGAAAAACCAACTTTGAGAAACCAGTTTCAACCTACCAATGAATGTCTTCCGTTTGTGATTCTTTTAACTCTTACTAGTAATGGGAAATTTTAAAAGAATTGGTGTTTGTAATTCAGGGGTCGATTATTTGATATGGATTTACCAAAGATCTGGAAATGTAATTGATTTGGAAGTCTCTTACATTTCTCCCATCCAGCACATTTCCATCTCGAAATGACATAAAGATTTGGATTTTTGAACGCAATATATGAGTGCACTTATTAAAACATTCATAATACTTTGGTTTAGAGTTACAATTTAAATGCTAAAATTTTTCTTGTAGTTTTAAAACAAATGGAAACTCTAATTAATTTGAAGCAATTTAAAACTACTGCGATCTTTTTTATTTGAATATTCATCTATTTTTCCAAAACTCAAATTCAATATCAAGGTATCTTTTGTAACTTGCTTGAATCCACAAAAATGAAATTCATTTAAATGTAACATTCAGTTTCCTTTTTGCAATTTATAGCAAAATCACATATTTTTATTCAATTTTTTCTATTTTTGCTTTTAGATAATTAAATTGAATTTCGAATTATTTTTTATTCTAAAATTCTTATTATTATTGATTTAGTATAGATGGTTACTGAATATTTGAATCAATTGTTTTAAGAGAAAAAAAAATATTTTTTCTTTGACAATTTTATAACAGATGAAAAATCTAAGAATAAACCGAAAACAAATTATTCAGAAAAGCATCTAAAAGACAATCTAATCAACAGTCGAAAAAAGGTCAAAATAATTATCAAAATCTACATTAGATAAATGGAAATCATTCAATATTCTAATATAATTGCCTAAATTATTTTTGCATTTATCTTATTAAAACTTCAAAACCAGCATTTGATTTTATTTCTTCTGTGAGGCACAGCGAAGCAAAGAATTTAAATGTTTATCCCCAATAACCGAATTATAAACAAACTTTCTTTCCAAAATGTTTTCTAATAAATTTCTATTGAATTCTACAATATTTTCGAATACACTGGCATGAGCTACTGATACCTGAAATTCGATCAGGTGCCAATATTATCATGATAATGCAGTTCATTTAATATGATGACACCTGAACTTCAATAAGCTGTCTTTAAAAGGAATTCCTTGTCTTCTAATAAAGCCGACTTCCCGACAAGCAAAATCTAACTCCGTAGGCTCCGATGGCGGGAAGAGGGAGATCAAATGCTGATATACATAAGCTAGGCTTTTCGTGAGATCAATAGCTGACACTTTGAAGGAAAAATGAACGAAAGCCTGGAATCATATTTCATTGCGAGGTAATCATACGACGAATCTTTTATAAAGAAAATGAAGACATACAGATTAATTAAAAGTTTGCAGTAAAGTATCGTATTTATTATGATTATTATTTCCAAATTTTTTAATATGTCTCAACGGCTTAGTGTTGAGGTAAGTTTTTAGTATGTACATGTTTCAATCAAGATTTCGTTGAATATTTTCGTGAATGTATTGCATTAGGTGAATTCTCAATGCTTCATAACTATAAATTCAAGGGTAAATTCTTCTCCTTTTATAATGGCCTGAATGATACATCGGTTTCAAAAAATTTATATTCGTAATTTTGAAATAGCCATTCTTGGTCTGAAACTCATAACATTTTTTATTATATTGAAATTTCTGGCATAACCACAGTATGATTTGACAATTATGCACATGCTCGTATTAATAACTTCAGAAAAAATCCCATTATCCCACAGAAACAGAAGTTTTTGTTCATGAAGTGTAAGTAACAAAAGAGGGTTGTAATCCATAGAAAGGAACTACGAATAATTAAGAAATCACGAACATTATAATATGTGCACATGAAAAAAATATCTAAATTATCTTTGTACATAATTATACGTGCTGATGTTCTCGTCCAGAAAAAAAAGATAACAAAATAGAGAATACTCAACCATTTGTGGATTTTTGATTTCGATGTTTCGTGGACTAATTCATTTTGTAATATCCCAATTTTTTGTTTAGACGTTCCTGGAAAGAAGATTAAAGAACATTTTCTCTTATATTTAGATATTTTGAATTTGGAAACTTAAAAGTACAAAAAAATGCTTTGCGAAACTTAAAGAAGACTGAAAAAGATGTTTCACAATCCAAAACAGTATATACCATATCACTATCTATTGTATTGCCCATACCAGACTTCACAATCGGCATTGTAAGAGATCTAATCTTCACGAAAAGTCACTCGGCGCAATTTTCCTTTATGCCTAAAGGATCATAGATAGACTGGAATTATTGAGTTGTCCTTAGGATGACACAGCCTCCTGGTGACCGGAACTTTCTATCATACGTAGACGCCTACTGGAAATCGACTTTGAGCTGGACTAAGTAAGGATCGTTAAATAAGGTTTCGTTGTAAAAAAAAAAAAAAAAAAAAAAAAAAAAAAAAACCGTAATCTATGATTATTTGATTGACATTCCGTTGATGAGTTCAGTGACTATCAAAAATAGCTTTTCTCTCTTAACAGCAACTAGAAAATCCTTAGACGAAACTGACTTTTTTACTGTCGGCATTCCAAGAATCTAATTACCTCAACTGCATCTATAAACCGTCAAGATAACTATTTGATTTTCTTGCTACGGTAGAAACACTAGTTTTCTTCAGGATTCTGTTCATCTTTCTTTAAAATGAAGGGATTGATTTAAGATTGATTTGATTTATACATAATGACATTCTCCCCCACACAATTCTATCAATAAAAGATAGCAGATCAGACTCCTTTTCAACAACTGCCATTGATATGATATTTAACTGTCTTAAGTTTGTCCATCTCACTTTTGCTTCCAATTCCTCAATGTAATTGCAGCATTTAATGACATTGTATAATATGTGCAAAATATGCAAATCTTATATAATGTGTACATTTATTTTGCCCAAAGTCATAATAAGTTCCACCAGCTATTAGTTCGGCTATTATAACTATATAAATTACGATACATTTTTTATTTTCTGACATTGTGGAATTGACATTAAAACATAGTCTTAAGATACTCCGAGTATAATAAAGACTGCATGCTGTTTCTCCAGCATTGTATTCTGCACTTGATGATTACAGAAAATTCTATGCAATCCAGTTTTTTAAATACTTCCCATGAACGTGTGCTATTACGCAGATCATGCACTACTGAAAAGTGAGGAAAATATATATTTTGGTAATCCCACTATGGAGTTTCACTTGTTGAGTTTGTATCGTCTCTCATAGGCTTAGAGTCATTTAATAGGGTCTCTTCCGGTTTTTCTTTTGAAGATTTACCAGCTTCTTAACAGCTTGTATGTAAGAAACAATGCAATTGTCTTAACTGTCAACGACATCTTCGCTCTCTATAACTTAGGACAAAATAATGAAAGTATTCCTTTTTAGCAAAAGTCATCACTTCGCTGGACGATATTAGGATTTATACTCGGTCTTCTATTAAACTTCTAAGGCCAATGCAAGGGATCATGAAGCATAATTGAGCAATAAATAAACAAATTAGACTGAGCTTTATTAGCTCATTGTAACACCTACTATTAGCAATAATTTATGCGCAATTTTTATAATAATATATTTAAGGGATATTATAGAATGCTTATCCAAGATTTCAAAGCTAGATCAAGAATTGCAAGAACATTAATAAACAAGAAACGATATTAAAAAGACAGTTATCTTATTACACGACTGCAGTTTGGATTCATACAATAGCAAAGTAAACTGACAGTTTTTACTCTATGAACTAAGCCGCAGAAATTACTAGTGAGGCTACTTTGTATACTAATATAAATTAAAAATTTACTAGCAAATTTTATTCTTAACTGACCATAAAATTTAATTAATACTTTTAATATGAATATTTTTTCTTACTAAACTTCAGGGGATTGAATAATCTTTTCACGAAATGAGGATTTAAGGGTTTCACAGATTCTTCTTAATAAGAAATTTATTCTTCCTAAAGGTAGAAGGTAAAAGGAATTATAATTATTGAGAAAAAATTACAAACATATTGCTTTTCTTTCCGAAATTAACTAAGCGCATTAAATAGAAAATAATATTATTTTACAAAAACGCCATGGCAGTTTTCTCAGATAAATGTTTAGTGCTCTTTAAATTTTTAAAAAATAATTATTCTTGGAAACAACTAGTGTTAATGCGCTTATGAAGTAATCTTGTTAAATATGTTCTTGAAAACTCTTTATCTTTTTACAAAATTTTAGATAAACTTTAGTAATGAATGATAATCAATAATCGGAGGATTATTTTTAAAAAAATTATAACCGAACTTGAGTGGAATAAAAATTATACTACGAAACTATGACTGAAGATGAGGATTTTATAAGGTAGTTTAAATAGAATACTATATTTATTTCAGTCATATTTTAATAAAGTGTATATCTATTATAATGATTTTAATGGCTTATTATCTGATATATTTAAATACATCTTGACTGGTCGAATTGAACAACACAATGTATAAAAATGCAAACCATGATATGTTTAGATGAATTAGTTTAAGACTTGGCCAAACACAGTTCTCTTCACACTTGCATAACGCATCGACAAAAATTCATTTGATGCAATATTCAATGAAACGTGTCTGAATCAGGAACCCTGAAATCAGGAAACAAAATTAAATAAAATATAAAATCTTTAAACATGAAACACTAATGTACATGATGCAAAACATTCTCCAGTTATACAGTGTTGAATAGCAAAGATCAAAAATGTTAGCAAACGAGTGTACAAATTTCAGATTTCTTTAATAACCGGTTTTACAGCTGCATTAAATTCATTGCTTCTTTTGATTCATTAACGAAATTGCAAAATGTGATTAGAAATATTCTTGAGACAGCTCGCTGTTCATCAAAAAATCTGTCTGATCAGAAGGAAGAGGATATAAAGGAAATCAAGAAATGGGCTTCAAAGCAGAAAGTTTAATCTTGCTCAGAAATAGACTTAACTATCGGCTCATTACTTGTTTATAGAAATGCCTGTTCCTATTTTACAAAGCAAAGTCTAAAAAAATTACATTTTCATAATATCCATTTCCTTTACATATAATTTTCTCCCAGATCTTAATATTGTTGTTGAATTCAATTTAATACAAATATGTTTTGAAATATGATGGAATTCCATTTCATTCCATCAAAATATTCAATGGCATGCTTTTGGCAATTATGAGCTGGCACTGGCAGTCAAAGACGGCTGGTTTTATTAAATATTTTAAATCCAAAACTACTTTTCCCATTTAATAAATGTTGCAATGAAAAACCTTATTATTTTTTAGGAATGTGAAGTTTTGATATTGTAAAGCAATTTTAATTTATTTGCTTATTTCAGGAAACTAAATAGGATAGTAATAAATATAGGATTCCCTTGAATTTTTATGAATTTATTAAAATATCAATTCAATTAAAAAAATTTAAAACGTTGTGTGTTTTTTTATTCTAAAATTCTCCAACATTCCTTAATAATCTTTTATAATATTATTTAGAAACTTTTAGACGAAAAAAATGGACTATCTTGCATTTGACATAATCTCCTGTCCATTTTGTCCGATATATAACATTTATCTTGCAAATATAAATAATAATGCCCATTAAGCACTAATAGAAAAGATTTCAACAATGCTATTATATAATTTCAACTATACAAAATTATCAATCAATGATACGAAAAGATGAAAAGCCTCACCCATATTCATGTAGGTAGATCAAAATTATAAAATTTCACGAATACGAATAAAAGCCATTTTCTCTCTTTAAATTAGCTTCGTACACTATAGTATTCTTGATTTAATTTTAAATATATAGAAAAGGTGATAAGAATTTTTATGAACAGCTAAGATATGATATTAATTTTCATACTCTCATGTTATTTAAAAACGTAAAAGGAAGATGAATAAAATTATGCAATACTTCGTGATTTACATTTCATTTTTACAACATAACGTTCATACTTTCTTAATGTAATTTTTTAATATCCCATAACAAAGTGCAGTATTTAATCTTTTTTTCTCTTTTTCACTCTTTATTCCATATATAATTTAAATTAATAAACAATTTTTAATATTTTATTTTTATATTTTGGGACTTCATCAAATTACTGATCACAATAATATTTTTATAGTTAGTAAAATGATGAATTGGATTGTATGATTGGTTGATTTCATTATTATCTATACAATTTTTTAAAGAATGCCTTATTTAACTCATTTCTTTACAAAAAAAAATCAAACAAGCATTTAAATAACAATTATCCATTCTTTTCGCTAAAAAAAGTAAAATTAAAACATGATCTTTAAACTACCCCTATGTGTTTCCAACTATAAAATTTCATAAAAAAACCAATCAAATTTAGATTCGTAAGCTGTAGTACATAACATAACATAACGCCATCTTGCGGCCCCGGTGCCTATAGCATTAAGTTATCTAATCGGTTAGAAGGGCACAAAATGGAAGGGAAAAAAAAGGAAGAAAGAAATAAAAAATAAAGAAAGATAGAGACGACAAACCATTCAGGTATCTCCAGAGAGAATCCCATTGGTGTCGAATCTTACACGACTACATTTAGTTTTTAGGTGAGGTGATAATTACAAGGAGGGAAACAAAAATAAGTTACACTTTTGAAGTTATATTTTTGGCTGAATATGATTGGCAATTTGGTCTCAGCTATTGTATAATCCTGAAGAGGTCTTGGTATTTATGGATATGATTTATGATGGAGTGGATCCTGCTGCGTGAATGGGTGTTTGATACACCTCCTGTACCATTCTTCCTCAAAACGTGGCTCTGGCTTTCTCATGTGCCATAAGAGAGTCAGTAGGCATTCGGTGGCATAGTGAATTGGGGATCCTATTTCCCCACAGCTACTGCAAGGAGGGATGGCTAGATGGAATCTGTGCAGGTATGTTGCGAATGGACCATGTCCAGTGAAGAAAAGGACACCCGCTCTGCTCTAGTTGGTCACGTAGAGAGAAACTTTCGGTATTATATTGAATGTGGATCGGCCTGTTTCGCCTTCTTTCCACTCCTTTTGCCATCTTGACATCATCTCAGTTTGGAGGATGTTCTTCAGCTGACATTTTGGAAACTTCATTGTATTATGATCTTGATTAGCGCTAGCAGCTGTTTTGGCTAGTTTATCCGCCGCTTCATTCCCCTCATAACCTACATGTGCCTTGATCCATGAGATTTTAACTTGAGGATTTACAAGAAGAAGGGTGAATGTATCTCTTGCTAGTAGGCTATTGGATTTTGGAGAACTTGAGGCTTGTATACTCGCTTTATGGTTGTCGACAAAAATGGTGACTGGATTTGATAAAGGGAGAGAGGTTGCATATTTTACTGCTCTATTGAGTGCTAGTAGTTCAGCTTGGAAGACTGTGTTTTCTTTCAATAGGCTGGTTGACCACTGGTGTATAGTGACTGCATCCTGCATGACACAAAATGAAGCTCCAGCTCCTGCTGAAGATTTAGGTCCATCTGTGTAGATTCTGAGTCCTGAATTCTGAAACCCACCATCTTCCAGCGAAATTTGATGCACTTGAAGATGCTTGGAGGGATGTGTTGTCCAGCCCGTTGCTTTGTGCTCATAATCGCATGGGTTTATGCGTGGCATATCAGATACTATTTCACGGAGTCTGTATAGTTCAGTCATTCTTGCTATCATCTGAAGCTCCAGATGAAGTGGAGGCAAGCCAAGGATAACCTGGAGTGCTGCAGTGGGAGTGGTCTTGTATGCTCCCGTGATTGCTAACAGAAAGCCTTTTTGGATAGAAGACAGCTTTTTTGCCAGTCTAACAGTGGGGTGGAGGCACCAAACACCTGCTCCATGTGCAAGCATCCTTTCAATGACTGACCTGTACAAAAATTTTCTGTGTCGAAATGTTATTCCCCAGGATTTGCCAGCTATTTTAAGAAAATTGAATTGTTGTTGCTGCGCTTTCAATGCTAAATGATTGAGGTGGGTATTCCAATTTAATTTGTCATCTATATGGACACCTAGATACTTAATGGCGTGCGTTTGTTTTATTCTTTCTCCCTGCCAATAGATTCTTGGTCCTGTTGCCCATTTACTAAATAGAATGAAGTTGGATTTTCCCGTAGACACTTCTAAATTGTTTGTGTCAGCCCAGGATATGAATTTTGCTATTGATTCTTGGGTATTTTGTCTTAGATTTTCTTTTGTTTGGGCTTTAATAACCAAAACAAAATCATCTACGACAGCTGTATGGGTAAGCCAGATTTTGTTAAGTAGATCGTTCGCCACCAGGTTCCACAGAGCTGGACCACTGCACGATCCTTGGGGGCAGCCCTGCTTCTGTTATATTTTGGCCCAGCCTTCTTGTGTGTTGAGGATTATTTTTCTGCATTGTAGCAAGTTTTCGAATATGTTTCTTAAGTTTCGGGGACATTGGAGTTTATCTAAATATCTTACTATTGAGTAGTGTTGGATATTATCAAATGCCCCTTTGATGTCCACTGAAAGAACCAAAATGTTATCTTTTTCCTTTTTTCCTTCATAAATCTTTTCTACAAGCTTTTTACATGCAGTGACAATTACTACAGAGGGAAATATTTCTTTGAATACCTGAAAATTATCCTAAATAAAATTGAAGATGAAGATAGCTTTGTTATTAATAATAACAAAAATGTTTTGGAATTTTTAAAAGGTAACAAAATTTATAAAATTGATTCTTATGACTTTAAAAATTTATATACCAACCTGCCCCATGAGAAATTAATAAATGTTTGTACTCTTATATATGACGAATATTTAATTGAAGATATCATTAATTAAAATAACTGGCTGGTTTTATACAATTTTAATATTACCGAAAATTATGTTTTCAATGGTATTAATTTTTGTAAACAAGTTAAGAGTATTCCAATGGGTACATCTTACTTAAGTGCTTTGGCTAATATTTTCCTGCATTATTAAGAGAAAAAATAATCAAAAATTACTTAATAAATGCTAAGATTTATTGATGATTTACTTTTGATTAACTTAGAAAATACCAATATTTTTTCTAATTACTATCCTAAAGAATTAATTTTAAGAGAAACAAATAAAAATCATCTTGAAGCTACTTATTAGAATTTGAGAATCGAAATTGCTAATGATAAAACAATAGTTGGTATTTACGATAAAAGAGACGAGTTCAGCTTTAAAATAATTAAACTCTGTAATTATCACTCTAATATTAACTCTAAAATTTTTCAAAAAATTAATATTTCCACAATTTAATAAAATTAAAACATTTTTTATTAACAAAATTTTATTTATAAAAGCAACAAATAGTTTTATTAAAAATTTGAACAATAATGATTTTTCCAAAAACTACTGCATTATAAATATTTTAATTTTAAAAAAAGAAATGATGAAACACTAGTAAAATAAATGGCGCTCAAAAACTCCACTTATCTACTTTTATTTCCCTCTCTGACACTGTATTATAATTGGAATGTCAGTTGAGGTAATATTTCTTCTCTTGTTCTTTCCCTTTTTGTTTTCTTAATTAATTGGGAGGATCGTTTTAATTTTTGGTTAAATATTCTTATGTAGTTTTATTTTATATATTTCTGTTTTATTTGGTGATGTTTTCAGTGTTGCTTTGTTTTTTGTATTTTTTGCTATTAAAATTGGTATGTCTGTTTGCCTTAATTTTCGGGGGATTTTCTGGCCATGAAGGGTCAATACTGTTGGATATTGTCCGATTCCAAACAGAAAAAATGCCTTATTTTGAATCCTTTGCCTGAGGATAACCTTTGAAAACATCTTCAGACCTGATTCTTTTTCTATTTGTTGTAATTTTGTTTCTATTGTATTCCTTTCTACTTAGATTATATTGTTTATTAATTCAGATTCGTCTGTATTTTAGTTGTAGCTGCATTTGCACTCACTAAATACAATAATTAGGGGTTTTTTAAATTTTTAAATTTTAAATTTTCAACTTGTCCGAATCCGAAATAATTTTTAGTTTCGATTCCAATTTTTAATTTCGTTTCCATAATTAGTTTCGTTTACTTAATTACATTAATTTAGATTTGTTTCATAAATAGATTTTATTTCATTTTTGTGAACTTTCTGTTGTTTAGTTCTGAATTTAAATTTTAATTTCGATTTCGACCTAATTAGTTTCGATTCAATTTTTGTTGACTCAGGAAATTGGTTTTAATTATTTTAATGCTTTTATGGTTTGTTATATATATATATATATATATAGAGAGAGAGAGAGAGAGAGAGAGACGGATTCAGAAATCATGATTCTTTCAAATTGGTTTAAATTAATTAAGTAAAATAATAACTTAAAAAATAATGATGTTCTCACATGATAACTTGAAGTTTTTCGTCGTAGATTTCATTTTTAAATGTAACCTCGTAAAAATGACATTGGTAAAACGTGGAAAAGATGTTTATGTCATTTTGATATAATAGTTTCAAAGATCAACTAAGATAGAGAGTTGAAACGAACTTTTTTATTATATCATTTATATGCATACAAAAATGTTATCATACATCGATCCTGACATTGCTCACTGGAGGCAGCTATGTACATACAATTGAAATTTGCAATCTTTATTGTCAAATCATAAGGCAAATATTGAGCTGACTTTTAGATAAGAATCTGCAAAAGCAGAATGAAAGATTTAGAGAAACCTCTCCAGAATTATCATCCTGAGCTACATAATTTGTCATAAATAGAATTTATAAAATCTGTGTTTATTATTTATCCAGTAAAGCGGTTGACTGCATATCTACAATATAACTAAACATTTATAGATATTATTTTGAGATTCGTTTTTTCTTTTAGTCAATAAATACTCTGAATCCTTTTTTTTAACAGAAATGAATCGTTTCATCTTAATGCAAGTTAAATAATTTTTATTTTCGTGTGAATAGTATTTATAAAAAAAGTTTTAAAAGGCTAAAAGGAGTAAAAAAATGTTAGTGAAATAAATTTATCAAAAAACTGGATTTGTAAATCACAATTTAAAAAAATAAATAAATAAAACTTTACTTGTTAAAAGACAAAATTAATCTTAAATTATTTATAATGAAGTTTTTCTCAAAATTTATTCGCTGCATATTTTTAAAGAAGATTGTAAATCTTCTAACGAGGTGACTTTTATGAGAGCAGATGGCAGTAGGCGACGAGTATAAAATTGCAGAATAGGGTGTACATTTCTAATAAGAAGTTTGAAGCACGGAATCGTAAATTATCAAAACTTGCAAGAAAATTTCTTGAAATGATATCTAAAAGAAGTCTTGTGTATTTTATGTAGCTTTTTTTGTGACTGCAATATTAGTCATAAATTTTCCGTGGATGTTCTAAAATAGTTTTTTTTATGTTGTAACTTAACTGACATATGTTAATCTTCAAAGTAAGATGAATTTTCCATATTTATTGAAATATCATTGTATATTTATTTGAAAATTTTAAAGCATTCTAATGAATTGCTTTCTTTAACTTTAATGTAATCAAGCATATTTTATCAATCTTTTCTATGATAGAATAATACAGAAAAACTATGTCTAGTAAGAACATAAGCTGTCTTCGCAAAAAATTATGTATTCAGGTTATATATAGTATTGAAAAAATGGAGCAAAAATTTAAAAAAATATTTCCACATCAAAATCAAACGACAGACACTTGCACAATGGGCGATTCCCCCGTAGGAGGAAAATTCTTTATATCTGGCTTACATTGAATGAACTTAAACTTTAAAAGTCATTAATTTGTGATTTCACTTATTGTTTCTTGGGTGTTATTATAAGGTATCCGACTAAGTTTGAAAATTTGGATTTTTTTAAACTATTTATAGTTTTTAGATGTATTATCAATTTTTAACACTACAAATACAAAAAAATATTTGAAAATATAATATATTTTGAGAAATCAGAAAATTTGTAGTAAACTTTAATGATATGTAATCAAAATGGTAAACACTCTACACAAAATTGTAATGCAGCAATCCTATTTTTCTTTGTACACAAGTTATAGAATATAATAATAAATGAAATGAACCAAAATCTAAGAATCATTTTGAGATTCAAAGAATTTATGGGTAAATATATAAGCATATATGCATTTTTTCCGTAAATTCACAATTTAGTTTTTCTAAAAGCACATATAAATGAAAAAGTATTTCAGCGACAATGAAATTTACGTTCATTTCATTGCCCATACAGGCATAAATTTATACGTAAATACCTCAATTAGTTTTTGAGGTATCATCTTAATGGTAGAAAATTTTTCTGAAAATTAAAGTTTTGAGGAAATTAAAGTTTAAGTCAAATTTTAGCTGAAAAATTTGATTTGTTTAAAATATTTTTTGAAGACAGGCTTTCTTTTCCTAGGAAAATTTTTTTGCAAAGAAAAAAGTTTGAATTACAAGAAATAATAATTCGTCAATTTGGTCGATAACCAGGGTTTCTAAAGTAATCAGATACCTTAAGACTGTTGTGAGATTTATCTTTGACAGAATAAGGATTGTACCTCTCTGAATGGGAATTAGTCATAATTTTGTTGTTACGTCTCTTCAACTCACGTTACTTGAAAAAGTGTTGAGCGAAAGTCTCTCGCCTTTTCATAAATAAAGCTTGAGTTTCAAAATACATTAATTAAAAAAGTGTCCAACAAATCAAGCCTAAATAAATTTTCTTCATAGAATGTTTTGAAACTTCACTAGAACCATCTTCGTATAACGATTTCTCTCAACAGTAACATTTTGTTTAAATTTGTACACACATCATTACAAAGAAATTTGATCCCAATTCTAAGAACTGTCAGGAAGTCTGCACACAGAATCTAAAGAAGTACTCTTCATCATCTATTTGAGGAGCCAGATCCCCACCTTTCCGTGTACGCTCCAGGGTAGCGAGAAACAACCACCATTCCGGAAGCTTCTCATCTACAATTCGGGATACCCCTTGGAGGAGTTTCGCATGATACAAAGTCAAAACTGAAAGTGAGAGAATAAAATTAAAGAAAACAAATTACTGCAATTTATATACGACAATTTGGAGACATTTAAAAACTACAATGAATTCAGTAAAAGCAATAATTATTTTGGAATGAGAAATGCTGAAAAAATTATGGTCATATTAGAAAACATGAATTTCGTATAGAAAAAGTTAGATCTTCCTACCTCAGAAGGGACACGTCATTCCTGGCTATATCTTAATCAAGGTGCATCGATGTCTATTTAATCTACAGTATTATTAAAAATTAAAAATATTTTTACGACTATAGTAATCATATACAATTGTTAAATAACGAAAGTTCTTTTTAATATATTTCTTATTTTTATTAGGAAAGTTTAAATATTTTTTAATGTTTTTGTAGTTAAATATACTTAGTTAAAAAAACTAAATCTGTGAAATAAGGCAGCTGTTTTAAAATGGAAGATTTTCAAAGACAAGATTTAAAACAATTCTTTAAAACCAAAGCTTTATAGCTGATCATACGCAATCTTCACTTTCAATTAAGTTTGAGAACTCCTTAAATAGTTTATAGCATCTCGTGAGAAGGGAGCAGCATCATTACACTTCCTGGAATATAAAAATTTAATTTGCCAGAGCACTCCTGGTAATAAATGAAGTGAGACTTTTAATCAACAGTTTAAATGGCAGATTCAAAACGCAAATTAACTCCGGTGGAATTAAAGAAGCATTGGAAAAAGTTTCTTGCGAAAGTTGCGTCGTAATTCTTAATTAATTAAGAGAATGTAATCATTTCACTCCGTTTATCCAAATTAAATGAAACTTTGGATTAGTTTATATTAAAAGCAATTTAAGAAAAATCAATTAAATAATTCAACTCCATTTAATGCGCTTTTACAAATATGATGATATGTCTAAATAAAAAAAAATGGAATATCATGTTTGGTCAAAGCAATGTTTTTAACTTTGCAATTCTTTAAAATAAAAAATAAAAATCAATTCTCATTGATTGTAACAAATGCGAATTTATTATAAAAGTTAATTCAAATTTAAGTATAATGTATTTTGATTGTCGAAAACAAACAGCTACAACCAGAAAAGTCAAGCGGATGACCTAGAGAGCGCTTTGGTTGGATTTATCCGTTTATCTAACTATTTATTTTGTTTGAATTTTTTTTTTTCTTTTTTGGACTATCAAGCCTACGCATAAGGTCAACTTTTTATTGATGAGTTAGAATGATTTCAAGAAAAAACTTCGATCTTATTTTCATATACTTTCCAACTTGCTTTTTATAGATATTTTAACTTTGCCTTAACATAACTTAAAATCAGTAAAAGGTTTTCATATTCGACTTCACAAACACCTTTATAATATCGTTAATTTTCCTAATATAGTGAAAAGAACCAAAAATCCCTTTCTAACTTATTTAATTTTATGAATTTGGATCAAAATTTGATTTTTAATAATAATAATTTTATACCAAGAGTCACATACCAGAATTCTGTATTTATTATATTTGCCCTTTGATTTATAGTATTGTATACTTATTGGGAAGCAGATTGTCAATGCTCAGTCAGATTTTGACTAAAATTATATACAAATCTACGATGCTAGTGTAAATTAAATTCGACTTTCATATACTGCTGTATTTTTGAGTAAATATGTCCAAATACATAATAATAGATAGATCGACATTAAATTAATCCTTTGATTGATTTAATCTGGATCTAACAAAAAAAGTTCTAAAATTCTTGTAAAACATATATACATATTCCCTTCAGTTAGCCATTTGAACTTTTCCGTTCTGTTGTTCACAGGCACACTTTAGAGAAACTTCCGGCAGAAGCATATCATACAAAACTAAACATAATGCAAAAATCTTAACCATTAATAAAGATTTTACGTTCTACATAGTTTAATGTTCTAGTTATCTAATTTTTTCGGAGGTTTCTTTTTTTTTTTCTCAAACAATACCGAAATGAGAAAGTCCATTAAAATATTGCTATCAATCATCTGATGATTTCGCTCTATTCTTTTTCTTTCCAATTTTTAATTTAAAAAAAAATTCCAGGATCATTAATTTGTTATATCAGTCATTTTTATGAATGCCTTTAAAATATTTACATTGTAGCATTGAATGAAATAAATAAAATTGGACAAAATTCTCCCAAAATTGATTTAAATACAAAGGATATGACAAACTTGACGGAAATGCAAACGATAAATTATTTTTCCTTCATCCACGAAATCGGCAACATGACATAAATTCTACACCTCATTCAATATTACAACCGTGACACTGAAATAAATTCGTTCTTTTCTGAAGTCAGATACAAGTCAATAATCCTACCCCCAACATGACATTTTCTTTCGAATTATCATTTATCATTTTGTTCGAAGAATGAAGCAAGTGTCATCCCTCTCGAATTATTTAAAGCTGCTGGGAAAAAAAGTCAGTGTATACAAAAAGTTTCAGGGTGAATAAATGGCGATATTAAAGCAAGCGAACAAAAATATGACAGATAATACGTTAATGAAGAGGACGATTTGCAGTTCCCAGATGAATCGTATGCTTCCGCGCGAAGAAAGTAGGTCAAGCCGAAGGGCAGCCTTTAATCGATTGTCTTCTTCCGCTCTCGGATCGGAACTACTTATTCAAGATACGGTTTATAGTGAAAAGGCGTTGACCCGCATCTGCATAACAAGGAACCTAATGAGAAGTCTCGAAAAATTAAGATTCGATCAGCTTTGTCAGATGCACTTGTCAGCAAATTGTTCCGAAATTAGCATCAGGTTCTCGTTAGATGTTAATATGAGCAATAAATCTTGTTTTTCGTTCGTCTTGAATGAATTCCATACTATTTCATCTTATAAATCATCTGGATATATATTTTGACTTCAAAAACAAATTCTTTGCTTAATAATACAGAAAACTTATTTAAATAAGTTTTGGAATGTTAATATTTCTTGTGTTGTGACTTTTGGCACTTTACAAGTCCAGTCAGCGATTTAAACCAAATGAGCGAATTTTTTTTTCAGTAGCGCCATTTAGAGTCATGAGTACAACCCTAGCTAATTCATGCGTCACATTCGCCTGCACAACCGGAGGCGCATTAACACACTTCACAGACAGTACAGAGAAGAACAAACATTCCCAAACCGGGACTGCTAGTTCCAGTGGAAAAGCACTATCCCTATGCCATAATGCCGGCAGTAACATTTCTTAAAAAGTAGATATTATTACAAATATATATATATATATATATAAGTTTTATCAACCAACTAGGACAGTGATATTAGATATTTTGTGAATTATTCAGTCAGGATTATGAAATTTTTAATGTATAAGCATTTTAGGGTTATGTTTATGTAATTATGTATACCTATATGCATTTTAAACCGATTATTTTATCTTTTAAAAAATTAAAAGATATAATTTATAAAAAAACTTTTAACATTCCATATGTCTTAATTTTAAATTTTTTCTATTATTTTTTTCTTACTACCCATTGTTAATTTATCTGGAATAAAACTACGAATTATTTTGTAATTCCAATTGAATGCTATCATTAAAAGTATTTTTTTATGCACGCTTACTGAATTTTTAGGGAAAATTAATGTTTTTCTGAACTAAAATTAACTTTTTACCAGCTAAAAAAAACTCGGAAAATCAATATCCTATTTTTTTAATGTTCGACCTAAATCATCATTATCAATTTTATTTAATTTCGTCAAAAATTAGTACACCTGGAATCTTTCAAAAATATTTAAAATTTATTACAATCTCATTTTGATAAAAGCCATAAAAAATTTTCCTCTTAGCCTGTCAAATATTTATTTTACTGAACAATGCTTTTATGCCACTATTTTAGTTGAATATAATTATATGTGTTAGTGATAAATCGATAAAAATAAAATTGCACGTTTTTATCCATTTTTTAAAATCCACTGTTCCTTCAATCATGATTGTTTAATTCTTTAAAATATTGTCCATTAATTTAATTCTTTAAAAGCTTCATTACTATATTCAGTTCACTTTTTATATTCTAGTTATTTTGTAGCAATCGGTATAAGTTTATAAATAATGATATTTCTCCCACAGAATTCTAGAAAAAACATTAAACTCAGAGAACAGATATTTTTCACAGAAATATTCTATTTTATAGAATTGAAGTTTGCATTAAGTTTAACAAAAAATAAAATGAAAAGCTACAAAATTCAATGCATACTTTTATTGAAAAAAAGTGATATTAAATTTCACTTTCATTTCATCAGACTTCTAGAATATAATCCTATTTATAAAAAAAATAGCAGCCTTTCATCTAAATCTGAAACTTTTTGAAATATTAAAAGCCAGCTGAGCGCATGTATAAGTACAGAAATGCAATACATCCAATTTTTTGTACTGTATAACTATTCTGGACAATCTGTTTCATTTTGGGTATGATAACTAAAAATATAAATAATCGAATGCTATTCCTTTAGAACTTTCACCTTTCAATGTCTAATATGGAGAAAGCGAAGAGGAAGAAAATTCCTTATAAATTTTACGGTTCTAAATAATACCATCTTTTGGAGCATGTATATGTACCATCTTTTGGAGTATGTAACTCTAAATAATACCATCTTTTTGCAAATATATGTAGTTAGCGAAGCACATTCTTTCTATTGCTTGATTTTAAAAATGCTGTATTTTTAGCAGCAATTTTCCCCCTTTATAGGCATTGGATGCAGGCTTTATTTTTCTTTCAGTTTGAAAAAATATTTTCGTCTACCTAAAATTTGAAAGAAATTTTTTAAAAAAGGAATAAAACTGAAAAATTGAATAAAAGATACTATATTATCTTTTCATATTTTTAATTTCATTTTTATCATTTAATTTATTTTCTTTAAAATTGGTACGAAGGCAATAATTCTGCAGGTGTATTGATTTTAAGTTTATTATAAATATTTCATAATTAAGAAGCAGTTGAATAAATCTTAAAGGGAGGACAGGAAAATAATTTATCAAAGTCATTTATTTCTAAATCTACATAAAACTGTTACATAATTTATGATAAAATACTAGCAAAAGACTTAGCTGAAAAAATAAAAATGGAATTGTGCAGCATAAATATGTTTTAACTCTATATTTCGTTTTTAATGCAAATTTTACTAAGAAAATTGTTAATATATTGTAATTCTTTCTTTATCTAAGAGTTGTGAAATTGCATACACCTTCACTAGGGAATATTACTACACAAAATTATTTTTGAAAATAATTTGTAAGTTAAATTAATTACCTGATTTTAAACACTCCTTGAATTCTAATTTCATTTTTTTACCAAATTTTTCTATATAACCTTTTAAAAATGAAGCATATCTGAGTATTATGTCCTTATTTCCTTAAAAAGTATTTTCGCAAGGAAAATTTTCTACAAAAATATTGAATTTCGGTAATTTTTTTATGTTTTGTATACTAAAATTATATTTTAGCCATCTGAATGTAGTCAAATTGAAAATATTGAATTAATTTTTACTTTTTGCCTTATTTGAATTTCTTATCATAAATTATAAGATATTTTCCTTAAAAGATAGATATGAAGAAAGCTGAAAATGATCCATTTCTTAGTTAAAATTCATCTTTTACACATTCATTCTTTTGGTCCTCTAAACTATCGATTTCCTTTAACAATATATATTTTATTGTTATTCTGTTTACTTATAAACATATATTTTGTAAATGAAATTTTAAAAAAATTCATTTTATCTGGCTTTTTTATTCATATATGTTATTCTTGTTTCTAAGAAATTTTATTGTAAAAATAAGATATTTAATACAAATTGGTATCTGATATTCCTAAAGAATTTATTTTATTTGCTTTCAAACTTTTCTAACATTCGGATCATAAGCGTTTTTTAAAAGTTCTTGCTGCGTTGAATGTATTAAAAAGTAAGAAAATTATGAACAGATTACGATATCCATAACGTGTGTATTGCAAATTGATGTAGAGAAATGTAGCATCTTCAAGCATTAGAAAAAACATCTAGAAAAATTCAGTTTTGAAATTCAATTTCAATTTTACGCTGACTTCAAAACACTCTTTGACTTTCTGAAACCCTATAACGAACCTTATAAGTCTTTGGAGCATAACTTCATTACTCTTGAACACGAAAGATTCTGCCTATACCAAATGATTTATGAATACAGTTATTGTTATAGTTAAAGCTCAAGTTTTATCTTCAAGTATGATAAAAATTCTACTATAATTCTTTAATACAATACGAATTATGTTGTTAGCAGATTTCTGGGATTATTATTTTAATAGGATTATGAAGCAGTTGCACTACTCTTTTTATGGGGAGGGATAATAGATGGCCATGCCTGATTAGGTGCACATCCCATACTGCATTGCAGTTGTAATTATGATGAAAGAGATGAAATTTTGTTCTGTTAAAATATGAGCGTAAATGTCTTGTCTTGTTTTCATGTTTTGTGTTTGGTTTAGGTGTAATGTTATCATTAAAGAAATGTTCCAGAAAACATAGCCCTGTTACTTCTACTGCACGGACCATAATGATCTTCATTCCACCATAATTATTATTTTACATTACTATTTTCATATTTGTTTGGTCTATTTAAATAACCTTGTTGATAAAGTGATGATATAGATAAAAGTTAGCATACCTTCTATTATTTAATTGGTGAATACTAGTATTTAGCAGAAAAAGAGTGGAAAAATATTTCCAATATTTTTACTTACTATCTATTTTTGTGAAACACCAACGACCTGGAAAAATAATTCTGTAAATTGTAAAAAAATGTACAGAGAAAATTATCGTATTTTTATAGCAATTGTATTTTCATCATCATCAATTTCACAAAAACTAAAATTAGATAAAAATATTTACAAAAAAACTTTCTTTTGAGGGAAATACTTACAATAAATGCTTTTAAAAAATTGAAATGCAATTTATTGCCATGGAAACTCTTAGAAATTCGTAAATAATTTACGAACCGAATCTCAAAAACAATCTGAATTGCATTATTATTCATTTTAAAAATCCACAATCCATAATGATCTTTAACACATTATGGATTTCACATGTTTTTTTCAAAACAATTTAATGGAGAAAAATACCATTCTAACTTCTTTCAACAGCTGTTCACTCTTTTCCCAAAATTCTTTTTTAATTCGCATATTATGAATGCGAGTGCACACACACGCTTTATGTATTCCTTTATTTATTTAAACTTGCGATGAATAAACATATTTGTTAATAGAATAATATATCTCAATTTCTAAGATGAAAGAAAGGAATATAAAGAACTATTTTGTTTTAAAATAATTCTGAAACGGAAGTTATTTATCAAAAGACTCATAAATGGGAATTCTAATAGTAAAAAAGAATAACGAATTCAATGATTCATTATTTCTTCTTTACTTATCAAAATATTATTTACAAATACATTTTAAAAAATGCTTATCAAATAGGAGAAAGCACAAAATGTAAATACACAATACCATTAAGAAATAGTAAGTTATTAGAAATATTTTAGTGACTTATAACTGCCATAAGAAAAAAATAAAATTTTCACATTTGTTTTAATAAATTACAGCATTCCAAATATGTTACGAACAAGCATGTGGTTTATGTAATACAAAATATAAAACTCTACTGTAAATATATCAGTAATGGTTAATGTTTAAAAAATAGTTTTCATTTCTCAGTAATCAAATCTTTTCACAAATGTGTCTCAAAATCCTCTCAAAAATATATTTATTCAGATTTTCTCAAAAATAGTTTATTCAGACCTACAAATATGTTTATTAATATTTATTTTGATATGCATTTTCCTTCAAAAGATAGAACTCTCTCATCGAAAACTAAATGCTCTTGTGACAGGGGCTAATTTTGAAAAGGGCTCTAACAAAATGGATGTTACAGGGATGGATGTTATGGATGTTACTATTCAGTGCTACATACAGCCGTAACTATTCATCCGAAAATCTGATATTTTGGGTACGCCTTAATAAAAGGATGGAGAAAACATTTTGCTAAAACATTTGCTGAACTTGGTTTTTGATTTTAACCCAATGATATAGATTTATGTCAAATTTGTTTTAAAATCATCAATAGAAAATATATGTATTATACACTTTCAATTGACGGCAAAATTCTTTATAATTTAAAATTTTAGCATGTTTATTAAAATGCGAATAATGGTATTTAATTTTTTTAATTAAAATTTAAAAATGAAATAAGTGAAGTGGATAACATTTGGTACATTTTTGACAGTCAGAATTATATATCAATGTGATAGTTTAACCTATACCATCGAATGACAAACTATCCCATAATCTGTTTATTCTTGAGTAAATAAATAAATTAACTTTTAAATACAAGAAATTTGTTGGATGAAATTTATCATGTAGTTTTTCTCTTCACTAGAATTCCCTAAATATGTCAAATTTCGTATCAAATTCACTGCTAGATACAATTTTTAACTGTCTGCCTGTTTGCATATCCATGTAAGTGAGAACATTGTAGGTCAAAGTACAGTTAATCTAACTAAATAAATTGTGGTATATAGTGCTGATTTGACATCGTAATTGTATTTATTTATCGAATCTCAGATCCTATCCACCAAAAAAGAGAAATAAAAAAAATTAGTATCAGTAATCACTATTACATGACAAGACGAAACACAAAACGAAACATTAGTTAAATATTTGAGTGAGACCAAGCTATAATATTTCTGTTGTGTGTGTGCTATTTTGTCGAAAATTAGATGTACATTTATGTAATATCAAATATCGGTCACATAAAATTTTAGTGTTAGAATTGATAAACTCTGCTCTAAAAAGTAATGACTATTATATCGTCTCAGCCAGATCTAAGATAGCTATAATTTGGGAATTTTTATAGTACAAAAATAGCTTGAAAGGTTTCCAGAAACGTTTCAAATATAGTCTTATAACTGTGTTATCTCTCACTTCTTGTATAAAATTAGAGGATTTAGGCACCATTCTAACTGGTTTGAGTGCTTACATTTTTATCAAAGGCACTCAAAGTTTCACGCATGAGAATTATACTCGTTGTAATGTAAAGAAAGCGAGCATTTGCCAGCAATAGACAAAAAAATTAAATTTTGGGGGAGGGTGAAACTAATTTTGTTACTAAACGTAAAAGGCTACATTTAATCATTTTAATTGGCAGTTACTCAGTGGCATATCATAATTATACAAGTACAGAAATTTATTTGAATAATTAAACATGTATTTTGGATGATTTTTCCATACAATTGAAAGCAAACGTAACATTAAACTACAATTGAAGTCGTAAAATCATATACTTAATTTCACTCATTTAAATTATTGCGACTTCCTGGCTGGCACTCTTTTCCAATTTAGTTCAAAACTGGATATTTTTCTAAATTTTAAATACTAAATCTGTATACCAAATTTTATTTATATTGCTCTTTACGTTTTGTAGTTATCGTGCTCAGTTGTACTCGTGCAGTTGAGCAGACAGGTTTTCTCTGAATAGATTTCGTTCAAAATTTGATAGAAATTTACAAATTTGCTTTTGAACCGTAAATCAAATTCCATCCATAAGGTCAAACCATTTTTCAGTTATCATGTTCCTACAAACAGATTTTGCGTTTGAAGGTTGAAACGATTATAATACTTCATCTTTCTACACTTTATATAAGAGAAAGGACAAAATGGGATATTAACATTATACAACGTATTATTTTCTAATTTTATTTACAACGTATTATTTTCTATTTTTATTTATAAACAGATTTTATCATCAAATGGGTAAATCCCTAAAAAATGAAAAAGGTCAGAATACACTGTAAAAAACCGTATCATTAAATCGATCACTTAATTAATAGAAACATTCTAATCGGAGTCTAATATCCAGCATTTAATCATTTTTCGCTTTTTTGATCAATGTATCACAATGGATTGATTTATGTTTATTTATGTTGTTTATGGCTTTTGTGACGCTAAATATTTGAGACATACTGCGATTTCGTACGGCATTTATTCATATTTTCTAAATACATCAAATAACTGTTAATACTTTATATCTATCAAATGAAATATATAACAGAATGGACTGATGTCTCAAAAAATACGGAAAATGATTTTTAAAAAATTTTAATAAGCGTAATAAATTATTATAAAAATGCAAACCTAATAAAGCACAATGCACCTATAATTTTTTTCCAATTTTCAATTTAATTTAACTTGTGTAATCATTCTGTAGCTTTAAATATATTGTATTTAAGTTCATTGCACATAAATTATAGGATAACAATTTTTTGCAATATAAAACTGTTTTTTAATATGAAAAACATAAATGAAATTTAAACAGGACATAACGTCAAAAATAAAAAGTTATGGATATACTGTAAATATGAAATAGAAAGGAAAATTTAAATTTAAATTTAAATTTTATAGATTTAAAGAAAATGAGCGAAATGACCAAAGGAATTTGATTACAAGTTCCTTTCTGAAGAAATGCTGTGTATATCTCTTATACATAACATAAGCTATACCTATTTTTTTGCTTTTTTCTCTTCCTAAAAGAAACTAGGCCTTCTTGCTTTATAATTCAAGAAAATACAGATTCTAACAGTACCACAAAAATTTTCTTTATGAAATCGGAGCAATTTTTGTATTCACTATGTTCTTTTTTAACATATGAAAGTTATGTAAGCCAGTTCAACATACGTGTACCTTTCTGACCGTAAAACTTCAAATTTTCCAGTATTCAAATTGAAATATATTGACCTTTCCGAATTTATAACAATCCATTTATATAATTATCCATTAATTTAATCTATTCATACAACATATCACTACCTACTCTTAATAAATTGACGTCTTGTAACGACCGACGAACAACTCTCTTTTCAATTGTGAGCAGTATATTTCTTCGAATGAGATCAATTGAAGCAATCATAACATCCATACTTCGTCCGTTTGGTGTAAATACTAAGCAGAACATTTTGAACTAATTTGTGGGGAACAAACAAGAATTGTGAGAAAACAGATTCAGTTTGATTTTCTTTTTTTTTTTTTTCGTTACTGTGTAATAAAATATTTTGATGTCTTTAAATGTTTTATATGCTTTGTGCTGATTTGGAATAAAGTATTTTACTGTTTCTTTTATCGTATGGCTTTTAAACCATAAATTATGATAATTTCATTCTTTTTCAGGGATTAACATTTTTAGTTAGTCGACGAGAACAGGTAATATTAAATAATTGCTTCATTGCTCAATTTTTTCTTTCTTTGTTCGTATATACTATTGCAAGTACTTCTTGTGTTCTCTGATTCATATAATTCACTTGTTAAAAAAATAGGTATATACATAATTCATTTAAAATATCTTTTTTCGCATTATCGCGCTTAATTTTATGTGGCTTATATGTCTGTCACTTGTATAAAAGAAAATAATGGCATTTTATTTATTTATTAATCAATAAATAAAATCTATTTTTCATTAATGGTAATTATACTAGTTACATTTTTTCTTTCACATTTTACCATTTTAATTAGCATTTTGTTTGTTTGTTTTTAATCTCAATGAATATTTCATATTTTTCGTTTAAATAAAATAAACATTTTACAAAGGTTTTTTTAATTTAAATAAGCATTTTTTATTTGTCTTTTAATTTAAGCTTGCTAGTTTAATATACAAATATATTTTAATTACTTTTCATTTCATTTTTAGAAATCTTTATTTCTTATTTACGTCAAACATTGAATCAAAGTTAAAATTGTGAATGTCAACTTGTGCCTTTTTATAAGATTTAAAAAAGGGGAATCAGGATACAATTATATTATATTTCCATTGTCTCATCAATAAAAAAAATTCCAGTAAATGTAATTCGTCATTTGGTTAATTTAGAACTTTACAACTATCAATAAATAAAATAACTGCATTCTTCTATGAGACTAATAACACCACAACAAATTCAGTTTGATTATTTAAATTTTTAATTAGTATTCGTAACAGTTTTATGCAATTATATTTCAGTTATGGTATTAAAAGTACTCTGCATCTTTTTTGCTTCCTTGTAAAATAAATAAATTTTTTCTACTATTGGAACAATGAAAATCATGTAAAAGTTTTCAACATTTAGGAGTATTCGAAAATATTTTACCCCTCATTTCTTTAAACTTTCCACTTAGAGAAACTAGTAAAACTAAAACATTGGCAATTTACGTCCATATGTTTTAATGAAAAGTCATCATGAATTTTTCATTCAAAATTTGGTTTGGATAAGGCGCTTCAAATTTTGATGATCAAGGAAACACTTCAGTGAAAATATTGCTTTTCGAAGCTTTAAAAACAGAAAAAAAATATATAACTTGTCTTTCTTTTCAAATATATGTTCCTTGAATTCTTATGCGACACTTGAACTTTCTAGAAATGCTAGACAAAGAAATGGTACTTTGCCACAAAAATTTGAAAGCACTTGCTGACATGTATTTTTGTAAGAGGAAAAGTAAATACTAGATTCAGAAACAGTTGTTACTACTTTTTCCTCTGTAAATAGTGGATGAAGGGAAAAGTGTTTTGAAAATATTTTTTTGTTAAATTTTATGATTATTTTTCTATCTAATGCAAATTGCTCGACTTTTGAATACATTTGTACTTAAATATGTAATATTTCCACTTATAACAATGCCATAAAAATGTTGTTTGTTGATCTAAATTTTTATTAAATAAAAAACTTTATTTAAATAACGTTTTATTATCTTTGTAGTAAATACCTGATCATATTTATTATTAGTAATATTTTATTGTTTTTGCTGAGTTGTTTAAAAAGCCATTGCAAAGGAAATAACGGAAGAATAATTAAAAACACTTTTTAATCAATAGAATTTAGAATTAAAATTTATTAGTTAATACACTGGAACATTATAGTAACTTCAGAATGATATAAGAAAAAATTCTTGTCTTCCGATGTCGACGTTATGCCAGCAGGAGTGGTCTTCCCCAAATTAATCTGGCAGCCTATAATAAATGTTCTTATATATTATTAACTATGTGTCATTGGCAAATAATAGTTTCGAAAGAGTCTATTATACTTGGTAATTATTCGGAGGATTGTAGTTAAAATAAACGTAACAGAAAACAATCTTTGTGTTTTGGCTTTTTTTTTCAACCAATTAAAACAAATATTAAGCATACTACTCCACTCTTAAAATTACGCATTTTTTATCTTTAAGCCATAAAAGATATGAAAATACGTTTTTGACTTCTTGCGATAACATGCTTCTAAAAATACATACTGATGGATGACAGTTCTTCAACGAATGCGGTTCAAAATTTGACGTATCTCTGTAATAAGATACACTTTAGGTATATACTACATCGAATTTTATTTTCGTGCTTGCTTCGTTTTTAAGTTATTGTATTAACTTATATGCTGAAAACA
This sequence comes from Argiope trifasciata, assembly GCA_026543055.1. NCBI lineage: Eukaryota > Metazoa > Arthropoda > Arachnida > Araneae > Araneidae > Argiope > Argiope trifasciata. Next base: position 2,361,417 of record JAPMOQ010040745.1, read on the forward strand.
GACAAATTTCTTCTGAATGTATTTAATTTAACAAAAATTCGATAAAAGTTGTTGTTTAATTCGCACGTACGATAAATTTGATAAAAATCTACATATTGAAAGTAAAAATCACATACTAAATTTTAATTTCTATCTCAAAGTATTTTTGAGTACTTATATTCGCAGATAGACAAACATAATCCCAAAATCTTTTATGTTCCTTCTCTGGGAAATTTAAATTGTAGAAATTCTTCAAAATCTCGTATTCAGATGGGTTTTTTTATGATTGCAAATTTCGATTATTAAAAAAAAAATACCTTTTGGGAAGATAATAACAATAAAAAAATATATTAACATACATAAAAATATAATATTTTAAATTAATAAATTAATAAAAATATAGTGTATTAAAAATAGTCAGTTCTGTTGTCCAGCTCCGATAGCTTTTGATAATAAATAAAAAGTGAGTCGAGGTTCAGAAACAACAGCATTGATGGTTTTGGTTATTTTGACAATTGTAATTACGATTTTTCCTTTTAATTGTTTTGTTTAACTATCTTTTTAATTACTTGAGAAGCTATTTTATCGATGTTCTACTAATAAAACTCGTTTTTATAAATAAATCAAAATCATAACTTAAGGTAAATGAAACCTTAATGTAGCATCTGCTTCGTACCAGAATAAGCAAAACAAGCTGTCAAACTTACGAATATTAAAAACTAAAATACATGATATCTTTTTAATTTCATGGAGTTAAAAATCATATACTAAATTAATTCTTTAATTATGAAAAAATGCTTTACATAATACAAATAAAATTTTGATAAACTTAAAAGTATTATAACTTTTGAGTCATAGACTTTATAAAAACAGGTTTCAATAGCCACCAAATGCAGAAAATTCCTGGCTGAATACTTAAATTATTGCAAAAAAGTAATGAGCTGAAATCTTAAAATTGCAAAACTAGCATTAAAGAATATTATCATGATATTATTACTATCAAAGTAAATTTTTTTCTCTTATTTACGAGAATAAAATATAAGAAAAAACAAGACGATAGTTTTCAATTTCTTTGCAGCTTTAAAGTCAGAAATATTTAATATACCTTTTAATCAATGTCATCTATATGAATAAAACTGGATGAAAATATTCGGCAACTTTAATTTCATTTTCGCAAATTATATGAACTAAAAAGAAAGGTTTCTATAAGAATTAATTAAATATTTAGTTTTTTTATTGGTTATAAACCTTGATTATTGTTTCTTTGCGTGTCTTCAGTGTTACTCAAGCTAACAGTATGGAAATAAAAAAGATGTGCTTAAAAAACATAATTTAAAAAAGCGAAAATAGGAAAAAGATATTTGAGTGAAATTAATTTTAGCTTTATATTGAAAGACATCTCATTTACTTGACTGAATGATTGATATTTCATTAATTTGAAAATTATTCGCAGAATTCTTGTTTCCTAAAAATTAATTCAAATATTTAGTTACTTGCCCTTAGAAATCTGGGTTAATTTAACCCTACACAGGTAGCGCGAATTACAATAGTAACTTTAAGTGAGTTTGATGTTTAAAAATTAATTAAGAAGTGCCTTGTTATGTTTAAAGTTGATAAAAGAATGTTGATTAATTATTTTGGAGTTTTATTTTGATTTGAAAATGGACTACAATTGTAATCCACGCGACCTTTTACGTGACTTTATAGAGCGCGAACGGTGCAGAATTAAATTATCTTTGAAAATTACTTTACTTTACCTTTATATTCTATGCTTTAAACACTTATGTGAATTGCTACACACAATGTTTGACTAAATCCTGTACCACTTTTAAAGAACTAGTTATAATTTATAGAAAATACTTTAATTTATCAGGTTGTTTTAAATAATTTTTTTCATTATCCTAGTTTTATAAGAGATGTACAAAATACTTTGTTGAGAGCAATTTACTCTTTTTAGTTCAAAAGAAATCATTTTAGACAATGAAATGATTTTGTATATAATAGCTTATCACATTAAATATTTTATATTAAAAATGAATGTGAAGAAGATTAAAGAATCTTAAGTATAATTTTCTATTATAATACTTAATTTGCACGAATCAATTTCATAAAAATTTTATTCACTTAAAAACTGTTCATTTATGAGGACATTTTTTTGTAATAAATGTAAGGCATTTTTTCTATTTATTGTAATAATGTTCCTCTATATATCTTTCACCAACTGAAGTATGAAACTTTATTATAAATAAATTTTAATCTTTATTATAAAGAATTATTATAATTATTACAAATCTTCCTTACAACAACTGAGGGCATGCAAAATCTTTATGCGGATTTTGTTCCTAATTAATATAAAAAATTTTATAAAAAAAATTTAAAAAACAAAAAATGCATGAAATTAATGTCTTTCAAACGCAAAAATAAGCGCATCAATTAATAAAAAAAAATTAAAAATTAATTGAAAATAATAGCAGAATAAATCATAAAAACAAAGCAGGCATGCTAGACAGCTAAAATTTTATATAAAAGCTATTGAAAACTGTTTATCAAGTTACGACATGAACTTTTTATGGACTTTTCAAAAGGGCTTCCATCACTTTCTTACAGCTTTTAGCTGTCAGGAGAGTATTTCCCTCTAGATTGAACAAAATTTTTCCTGTAGACAAGATTACCGTTTCAGATGGCGTCGTAATAAATCCTATTAAAAAAAAGCCTTCTATGTATACACAAAATTTTAGATTTGGGGTCATATACTTTTCTTCGTTACATCATCCCTGTAAGCACATAAATTTGATTTCCAAGAAATACACTCTAATTGTTTATAGATCACAGTATTATTAATCTAAGTATTTTTTGTATTCTGATCAGTTCTTCCTTCACCCTCCCAATGAAATATTTCTTACTGATATTTAATGTAACATTCGATTTTAATTACTTTTTTTCATTTGATTTTCAAAGTCTTCAATTTTATATACTGTATCTCTTAAAATCAATAATTTTATTTTCTGTTGTTCTAATATCCAACGTATTTGGATGTAGAATTTAATTGTTAGACAGTTTATTTATTTTAATGCATTTGATTACCTTTTATTCCAGTTTATTTTATCATCTACGTAAAAACTTTTATATATACTTTATATTTTAAAGCTACTTATATTCATTTAAACATATGAGGATTCTTACCATTTCAGTGTTTTCAAAGGAAAGTGTGTGTGTGTGTGTGTGTGTGTGTGTGTGTGTGTGTGTGTGTGTGTGTGTGTGTGCGTGCGTGTGTGTGTGTGTGTGTGTGTGTGTGTGTGTGTGTGTGTGTGTGTGTGTGAAGTTTTCAAATCTTTGAAAACAAATGGCAGGTTCGAAGACATTAAAGAAGAATTTTCATTTTAAAGTTCGTTTCATTCCGTCTGCGAAGGCAGGGATATTTACAAGTTGCGCGAACAAGCAGACCAAAAAAGGAAGGAAATTAATTTTCCTTCTTCTTATATATCATTTCGTGATTGGGAAAATAATGTTTTTGTAGTGCAAAGATATTAATAAGATAGTCATAGGAATTTCTCCATGTCAATCTCTAAGTATTGAAGACACAGAAAACTATTTATCCAGGTCAGCAACCTTTATCAATCACTCGCAACCTGGGAATCGCTGATCAAGCGTTTCTTGAATTAATTAAGTAGATAATGTGGAATCGGATGAAGAAATAAGAAAATATTTTTAGAATAAAGTTACTATGGGCAAAATTGTTGAATTTGAAAAAAAATTGAATTTAAATTAGATGTTAAAACATCTTTAAATGTATATAAGAGCGAAAGATTTCTATGAAAACCCGTAAAACAGTTTCAAACCTCTAGCATATCATAAAAAGAATGAAAGATTAATTTACATTTCTGTTTCACAAAAAAAAGTAAGCGGAAGTGAATAAAATTTTCTAAAAACAAAGCATTTTAGCCTATTGCATATTTTTTATCCCTCAGTTGTCCTGATTTCAAATGAATAAAGATTGCTTTCTGATTCATCTTTTTATCAATCAATTACCCCTTTCTTACTCTTCTGAATTTTTTGCATACTTGGAAAATCTAAAGGAAACAACAAAGGATATAGTTTCTTTGATATATGTATATCATATATATTTTGCATATAATTTATTGGAAATTGAAACAAAACAAACCTAGAAGTTATTTTGAACATTATTTCATTGTAAAGAAAAGTTTCATGATCACCGCGACTGATTAAAAATTACAATGATCATTTCACCATTTTATTGGATTCAAAAATTTCTTAACGTAACTCTGAAATTCAAAATTTTATTCTACATCTCCATTGGAATGAAAATTCTCTTTTCCCCAGATTATCATACACAATTTCATTCAAAAACCATCATGTAAGGAAAACCATATTTCCTTCTCAGCTCCACATTTATTTATTTTTTCCTACCCTGTCAAAAAATTGATGCTTTTCCTTCAATACTGACTCATCAGTGCATGGATGATTTATTATACTGATGTTCTTTTTTTTCTGATCTGGACTTTTAGCCGGTCATTTTCTTGCTCTTTTCGTAAGAAAAAACGATAAATCTCGAAATGAAATTAGTGAGCTTTCTAAAACATTTTAAAGAAGAATGTAAACCGAGACGCATTCATTTGAAAACAGAAAAAAAACAATGACATATTTTTATTAATCTTAATAACAGTTCCATTACTGCAGTGTCGTGAGTCTTTCGCAAAAGAGGGCCGATGTTTAGGTAGAGGAAAATCCATTTTCGTAATATGTTTAGAAAAAACATTCACATATTATTTGCTTTTTGCCTTCAGTGTCTTATGCTGAAAAAATTCCAATGCATTTTTAAGGATGAAAATAGGATACTCTCCTATCTTTGCTTAAAATTTGGCAAATCAATATTTACATTCAAGCCTTTTTTTCCCATTACATATAAAAAAAATTCCATCCGATAACTTTACAAAAATAACATGTATAAAAATTAATTAAGTTGAATTTTTCAGTCTCTAATATTGTCTTTATTAATTTTTCTTAATTATAATTTTTAATCACCCTTTTTATTGATTTTTATCAAACTTTTTATTAATTCATGTACTACCACCTTAATACCAAACTACAATTCTATTATAACTAGAATTTAAATGTCTTCTAAAAATATGAAGTTATAAGTTGTAAATATGTGGTATCGCATGGAAAATAATTTTAAGGAAGACTACCCCTCCTATCACCAGCTGAATAAAGAAATCCAACCAGTTTTTAGACACATGAGATTTTGATGAATCTCTACATTCAGATCTCCTTAAATTTGAATACACATAAAAAATTAAGCCATATTTATTTGTTTAAGATTCAATCGATCGTCTGAATAATTGGACAAATCAATTTTTATTAAATCTATTTATCCAATCATTCAGAATGATGGATAATTCTCAAATTGACAATTCCGACCCTCCATAAGACACACGGAAAAAGCTGAATGACCGGAGTACATTGACAACTGTACTGGCGGGAAATATGATTGAGTCCAAAAAGTCTTCTCAAAGATGAGAACGTCCTGCCATCGATGGGAGTTAACCAACACCCCTTACCGGAGGCTTATCATCCTCATTTTTGAGGGTTCCTGTCCCCTGTAAAGCCGGGGTCCCAAGGCCTATACCCCGTCTGCAGACGAGCCCCGTGCCACCCGTTGACAGCTCTTGCGGTTTTCTAGTCTCTTTGATGACCTGTCGACTTACCGACAATTTGTCGGTAAAACTGTCCCGGCATCACAGAGACCACGAGGGGTCGAAGGAGAAACGCATCTTTGGGGCTATGGGGGAGAGTGATCCCCCATTGGGTCGGAGGTCTGATTTATGATCACATCTGTGAAACTGCCCATCGTGGGACCCCGGCTTAAGAGAGAACGATGTATAACCTATAATCGACAACACCGATCTAAGAGCAATCACTAGTTGAGTCCTAAGGGCCATCACCGGTCACGGTATAATATTTCCCTTGAGAAGCACATCCAGTTATCAATGGGAGGTAGCCAGGCCCTCCATTTTTCAGCACCCATTAGAAGGGTGAGAACCAGATACCACACTGTAAGCTTCTCATCCGCATTTTTGAAGTGCCCCCTAATGGGAGAGACTGATCAATAAAGTCGTTTTAAGCTCTTTAATTGTAAAAGAAAAATTAATTGAAATAATTATATATTGGAATATTATTATGTATATAATGGAATGATTTCCCAGTGTTGCAAATTATACTCAAATTGGAGCACTGGGAGATAATTTGAATTTTAATGATGCCAAAATATTCAATGATATTAATATATTTTCCCTCACTGAAAACAATTTTATGCAAATAAATTGAATCTTATCTTTTCAGGAATAATTTTTTTAATTTAGAAACAATTTCATAATTAATCGTTATTTACATCTCCATCCATTTAAGCCTACAGTTATTTCTGCATCTATTAGAGCAGTTTGATTACTCGAATATAATCGAATTCAAATTGTAATTTGATGAAAAATATCTTTATACTAATCAATTCCATTAAATTTACTGAATTTGATATGTGATCTTGTAATTGCTGCTTACTAACATTTCAAATTTTGATTCCAATTGGTTTGAAAAAACACATCCAAATGATCTGTATTTCATAACTAATTTGCCAATGCCATGTAAGCCATTCTCGGCACTACGCCTATTAGCGGGATAAAAAACATACCTTTATCAGAAAATATGCGAGAAAGTTTTAAAGAAACACCTTTCATTAATTAGATATTGTTACATTGCCTAATCAGTCGAAAGCACGAGAATCAATAGGGAATTTATTTTCATTTAAGCATCTATACAAAAGATAGACAGCGATAATAAACTTATTCCCAGTCCATATTTCTTTTTAGCTCTTTTATTGCACTAAATGAAAATGGAAGGTAAAACAGAAAATATTGTTAAATATGCATTGCATGTATCAATAGAATTTTCATGTCAGAACTTTTTGCCACATTTGGGATTCATTACTACCTAGATTTGTTAAGGCATCCATAATTAATCTCCGAATATGATGAATTCTATTATGGTCTTGACTAACAACAGTGTTCCAATACCGCTAGTAACACGAAAAAAAAATTTGCAGTTATTCCGATTAGATATTTTTGATTATACCTCTATAGCCAAAATTTATCATCTAGTGACTACTTTTTTTATTCAAGAGTATGAAACAACAACCAGTGTATTATCTCATCGACAATGATGATACATCCCTCAAAGCTATTACAAGACGATTTCTCCTAGAATATAATTTTTAGAGGAAATTTTAAAATTTCTTATTATATATTTTGAAGTAAGATCTCATGAAAGTTCATAAAATGAATTTTTAAGAAACTATGAAAAGAGTACTTATAAAATATTCTGAATAGATTTCTTGTAAAACATTATGAAGTCAAATGAATGGCGCTTATATAATTTTAATAAAATGCAACTTATGCATTTATGTAATAACATCTCTAGTTTATTAAAGTAATTTATAAATGTTTTATATCTAAAAATGTTTGTGTATAGTAATCAAATACATCTTACTTTACGAATTTATCTAGTGAAATCCGTATCAGATATTTTACGGTTTTATTATAAAATCTCCTTTACAAAATTTATGAAGTGATTCTTGATAAAATAAATTAAGACAGTTGAAAGGTGGGCTATGTAATTTTATTTCAGTACCTTTTATGCGTTTATATAATATTACTGTTCTAGTTTATTATAATTTTTATACAAGTTTTGTTCCTGCAAATATTTGTCATGGATGACCAATCTCAGTTTAATTTCCGAATTGTCATGCAAATCCCTGAATCAAATATTTTACCATTTTTTCTATAAAGCTTAATGGTAGCTAAAAATATAAAATGAACAATTCAATAAAGTTAAGAGTATTAAATACATCCCCCAATTTCCTCATATGTTTAATATGGGGCATTTTGAGCTCAACACCATCGTATTATTTTAGAGATAAATGTTAGTGCTAGGGAGCTATAACTCTTGCATTTTACCGATTTGATCGGAAGTATGACTTTCATCTGTAATTCTGGTTTAAATATCATTTGCTAAAATTCATAAACCTTGATTTTAGATTCCAAACATTTCTTACACAAATCGGTAACTAATCCTTCCATTGATACTTTTGAGCAAACGCTTGATTTTGTCTCACTTAAAACGATATTGATAAAATTGTATGCTTTATTTCGTTGATCTAGTTCGTTGAGAAAATTATCGTATTTACATATAGGCTGAATGGATTTTCTGGCTACTGAGTTTGTTCACAATTTTATGGTGAACACTAATATTATCTAATAGATCACATATCAAATTTTATCTTCTACATTTACATATAGACAAGATTTCAATGAAAAAAGTATTCATAATATCGAAAATTGTTTTTCGGGCTCAATGATATAACATTAAACTTAGGAGTTTAGTTTAATAGTTTTCTTTCGAAGGAAAAAGTACATTATTTTGAGACTAACTTCATTAATGTAAACATTTATCAGGTGACGAGGATATACCTGAAACGATATTTTCTTCTCCACACTCCGGCGACTTACCTTTAAAAAAACATTTGAGCTTCAACTTCAAAAACTTTTTTACAGTAAAAGCTCTTTTTTCGCTGGGTATATGTTACATAAATATGCCGCGAATACAGAAACCTTGAATACGGAATGGTAATTTATATGGGATTAATGAGATACGTTCCTAGGTGACAAAATAATAATAGTTATTTATTTATTATATATATATACATATAAATCAATTTAATTGAAGTTTTTGAACATTTTGATAAATTATCTTAAGACTTTGGCAACGGTTTGAAGAATTTTGTAATTTTCTCTTGCTTGGCAGTTTTTAAAAGCTCCTCCAAATCAAACTGATACGCAGCAGTCGCATTAGCAATTTGCCCCTTAAAAATAAGACTTCATTCCATAGACGTTCATAAAGAAATCGCAAAGCTCATTTGCCATCCTTAAACGTTCACTAAGATTTTTCAAATTAAATGTCACGTTTCCAGTGCTTGTTGAAGCCTCTTCATCTGTGGGCTGTGAATTTAACATTTCCTCCATGTCGGTTTTAGTCAGATCTTCATTTTGAGATTCAAGCAATTCCTGAATGTCACTTGATTCTGTCTGTTTGAACCCATCTCGTCTTATTCCATTCGCGATTTCGGCTATATTTGCAGTTTGCATTTAACAACATACTTTAGGCAAAGTTGTAATAAGATCTATTTTACTTTTTTATGAGTCCATTTGACGGCATTTACAAAGGATATTGGGTTGGATACCTATAGGAATCCTTTTATTATTATGTATGTACTTATTAGATCCGCGAATATAGGAATTGGGTCGCATTTTTTAAATCTGAGAATAGTGAAAGCGCGAATAAGGAGCTTTTACTGTATATAAAAGTGTAAAAATGTTGCATTGTTTTTTTATACTTTCAATAAAATATAATTAAAATATACTTCGTTTCAACAAAACAATATGGTCAAAAAGAATCCGTTTAGCATAAAAACCCGTCTTTAAAAAAAAATTGTCAGAATTTATATCACACAAAAGCGCACTCCCGCCATCTACTGACATCCATTAAAACTAGAATTTATTTCTTGACTTTTCTCCATTTCATTCCAATTTCTCGATTTCTTCTTCGTCGAATGGCCCAGTAGCATTACTACAAGGTGAAGCAGGCCTGTGATGGAAGAAAAAGAAGAAAAGAAAGAAAACTAAAATAGAACACAGCAGCTACTACACTCTAGCCATTAGTCCGGGCGGAGTTGGACAAAGACCGAGAAAGATCAGCAGGAGAGGAGGTAGGGATTGGGGTTGTGGAAGATCCATTCTGTACTCTGCCGAAGAGGAGAGGAAGGGAGTGTGGAGAAAATGCTTTCGAATCCATTTATCATTGGGGACAAATGCCAAAAAGACGACAAAGACGGGCCGACGCGTGAAAAACCGATAAATGTGTAATTGGATTTGGTTTGAAATTGAGAAAGAAGTGTTTTGGATGAAAGAGAAAAAAATGAGCTTCTCCTTTGATATAAGTACAATACGCTACAGAAGGGAAGGAGGAAGAAAAATTGGACTAGTGTATAAAAAAAATAAAAAAACAACATTGAATAAATATATTTTTTATTTTTTAAAATACCCTATTCACGTTACTGGGTATAATGCTCTAAAAATAGTTTTAAGCTGTCAGTAATCTTGAAACTTTCAAAGGGATTGTCCCTTTGAACTTACTTATTAAAAAGAAAAAAAAAATGAATTTTTATTTTTTGCTTATGATAAATTTAAATTATGTAATTTGACCTTGGACTGTTTGAAATCATGATGGAAGAAGGACCTTGAAGACAATAAAAAAAAGGAAGTTTACATTTATTTAAGGTATCCAACTACGTTCGAATTAAAAATTTCTAAAGATTGCAATTTTAAAAACTATTTAAAACTATGGTTTTTAAATGTATTGTCAATTATAATACAAAATACTATAAATTCAACAAAACTATTTGAAAATATACTATATTTTGAGAAATAGGGAAATTTGAGGTAAATTTTATTGAAATTTAACCAAAACGGTTAACACTCTACACAAAAGGGTAAAGCAGCAATCCTATTTTTCTTTGTACACAAGTTATAGAATATTAAGTTGAACGAAAATCTAAGAAAAACCTTGAGATGTAAAGAAGTTATGAATAAAAATATATTCATATATGCCTTTTTTCCATTAATTGGCAACTTAATTTTTCTAAAAAAACCTATAAAGGAAAAAGTATTCCACCAATAATAAAACCTTTGGTTCATATCATTGTCCATATTATTTAAAACACAATGGCAATACCTCTATCAGTTTTTGAGATATCATGTAAATAAGGGAGAATTTTTATGAAAACTAAAGTTTTGAGAAAATCGAAGTTAAAAAGAAATTTTAGCTGAAAAATATGTGACCCTGGGTGATAGAGCAGGCTTACCTTTTCCTAGAAAAAAATAAACTGTTTTGGAAAAAGGAAAGTCTAAACTGGAAAAAAAAAAACAATAAAGGAAAAAAAACCGCCAGTGTGGTCGATAATCAGTGTTTTTAACGTAGTCGGATACCTTAAAACAATTAATAAACTGCATAGTAAATAATTATAATTTATTGGCTTAGGTAACATTAATTTGTTGTTGTTTTTTTTCTAATTTAAGGTAACTAACTAGGTTAAAAACATGGATTTGGATGAAAATTTGCATTTTTATTTTTTCGTAGCTTTAAAAAATAGATATGTTTCTGTTTACCATGATATTTTTATTTTGTCTATATGTTAATTCGAAACCAAGTCATATCATACTATTGCTTATTTAGAACATTTAAAAACGTTAAATGCATTTTTTGAAGAACGAGTTTTTTTATGTTTCTACTGCGCGTGTATTGTCATATATCAAAAAATAATCAGGATATCTTAATAAAATTTATTAGTAGGACTAGCTATGTTATGTATAACTAGCCCTTATTTAGAATTTGACATTGAATGCTCAAGTGGATTTATGATTGTTTAATTTTAATATTTTTGAAATATATTCCAAAATTTTACAAATCATTTCATATTTTACACATAAAAATTTTAATTTTGAACACTATTCTTAGAAGATAATCAGTTACACTATAAGATAAGGTATGCATGAAAGATTACATGTAGTAATACATGTACTTATAAGATATACATGTAGTTACCTTGTAAGATAAAATTTTCTTGTAATACTCAAATGAAAGGAGAAAAACTTGTACATTTTTTTATGCATCGGATCAATTTATTATGATATTCCTTACATCGGATTTATACTCTCCCAGTTATAAGAAGGCCAATAGGCAGCGCATGCGTAGTAAGCCCGAAAAATCTTGTTCGATCCATGACAAGTAATTGTCTCGATAGGACAACAGCATGTCGTTGTTTTCCCGTCTTTTCTTACAGCGCCTTTTCTTTTCTCCTCATTGTGCCTAAGTTAATAGAATTTGGTGGTTTTTTGGCGAAAAAAAAGATTACTTATTACAGATTATTTCCGACAATTTTGTACTTTGGTGCGATGTGTGTGTGTGTTTCCATTTTATTTGTCATTTCTTTTTTTTTATTTTCCAAATTTAGTTGTGTTGGCCTTTTTTGATTTTACCATGTTTCTCTCTGCAATTATCCCTCATTTTAATACGATACGCAATGAAAAAAAATTCAAGGAGGCCAAAATTGTGATTTATAGCCAAACATGGATTACCTGAATCTGTCTTGTGAGATTGCGGTAAACATAAATCAGTCCCTTTCAGCACAAGCGCTGCCTACTGGCCCTCTTATAACCAGCCAAATATAAACCCGTTATAATTTCCATTCATCTCTTCGAATCCAATGATGTGTTGCAGTCATATATCAAATCACTAATACTGAAATCTGTATTTAACCTGAAACAGGATTTGGTTTTAAAAACAAAATTTGATTCAAAACACTCAAGCTTCTTTACTAGTTTTGTAAAGATTGAAATATTAATAAAAGGACCTTGCACTTAATTTATACCAGACCAGCTTACACGATTTTTCTTCTGGTCTCGAGCCTGAAATCTCCCGGTTACGATGCCAAGACCTTACCACCAGTAAACCTCGACCCTTTCACTTGAGTGAACGGCATCAGGCTCCGAAAAATCTGTAATATTTACTGGCATGATACATAGCGCAAAAGAAATCATAATGGGAACTCAAGGCACTTCGAAGACCTAATTTGGAAATTTATTGCATTTGTATTTCATTTAATGTTTTGTGCTTTTAAGGTGATTTTTTCGCACGCATTTGTTTAGCTCTTTTTTCTTAATGCTTCTGATAAGAAAACTGCACTCCATCTAAGACGGCAAGTACACACAAACGGCAACAAGACGGCTTGTTGTCGCTATAAAAATTTGTCCTGACTTACTTTAGTTAATTTTAAAATGCATCACCTTTCCATAAAAATTTTACGAGTTTAAACGAAAATTCCTGCATTCAACATTCCAATTATAAGAAACTGGAAGGAATTTTAATTCTTCAATGATTTAGCAAAATTCCAAATAATAAAACTAAAAATCCATGAAAATTATTTTCAAAACTGTCGCTTTTCCTTTTTAGAATATACATGTTTAGATTATTATGGCTCTAATTTTCACTGAACTCATCCCATCATTGCTGAAGACCCTTGGATTTTAATAGTTTATAAATATGAAATAATTTTAGTTATTGAAAATAACTGAAAGCTTGAATACAGAATTATTATTTATCTGTAATTAATTTTTCAAATAAAAAAGTGTTAAGAAATTTCATTTCAAATCTTCTGTTTTCATTAAGGGATAGTTGCTGATTTATAGTTAAAACAAAAGAAAAATAAACTACGTTTTTCAGATAGTTGAACTAAATTTTGGCATTTCTGTTAAAAAAAGATTTTCAAAACCAACGGAAGTAAAATTCCCGCCACGAATTTCTATTTCCAAGAGGATGAAAAAATATATGGTAATAAATCATTTCAAAAATAAGTTGCATGTTTAACACCAATTTATCGCAAATGTTTTTCTCTAAAAATTATGATAAGAGTATAAAAGTTCAACAGGAACGTAAAATATAACTCTTTGTAATTCAATTTTATTAATCCTTTTAATCACATATACAGACAAGTGTATTTTATTCTGATTGCCTGCAACATCCTTCGCTATAGTTCCTACAAAATTAATAACGGATTGAGAAAATTATTATTAATGGAAAAAAACTCATTTTTAAATAGAATTATAAACAAATTAAGACAGTTATTTAAATTTCTCTTGCAGGAGAGATTAAAGAATCAGATCCGGGATTCTTGTCACTTAATTAATATTTTTTTCCATTATATTAGTTACCTCATTCCACAGTATTGCTAATGAGTAATCGCAAATTCATAACAGATTATTTTTGCTTCAGCTTATCCGGCATTGTAATAAATTATATAATATTTCAATTAATATCTGAGTTATGGAATTACTGTCAGGAGAATAAGGTAATCTTGTTACTTAATCACAGCAATTAAATATCTCTTCTGAAAAATGAAGACCTAAACCATCTATTGAAGCTTATCATCTTCTTATATAAACCAATCTATTACATAGCATAAAAAAGTAGAAGGATAACCGGTTTTTGTAAATTTTTTTTTATATTTTTATATATTTATTTCTTTTATTACTATCCAGGTAGATAGATTCTTATGTAGGTTTTATTTAACAATGTTTTATTTATTTTCATGTAAAATTAAAGTAGCTACCACTATTTATAATTAGTATAATGAGAATATATGATTTATAGTGCGTAAAAAAGGTAGATGGTCACCTACTTTTTTTTATTTCATGGAATGTGAACGAGTAACATAAATATATACTTTTTTAACTGTTTTTCCTCGGAAAGACATATTTCTTTAAAATTTTCATTGATGATTTAATTTCAGAATGCCTAGAGGTATACTCTTAAAAGTGTTTTAAAGGATCATGTTGTTGCTCATAAAAATGAAGGTAAAGCTTTTTGAGGGATCTCTTTTATATTGCACGTTAGCCAGATTAAAATTTATAACTTTATTAAAAATTCAAATTGAATCGGAATAAGAAAGAAGACCATAGATCTCAAAAGCTAACACCTCATGATGAAAGAAAGCTTGCTCATGAGCTTAAAATTAGTAATGGAAGTGTTACAAAGGCTTAAAATCAAGCAGTAATTATTAATGTGTCTTAGCAAAAAGTTACAACTGCATCCGAAAATCCAAAAGATTAATTTAAAAAACCCGGAGTCATCATCCAAAGTGAAAAAAAACACATGTTATTAATAATGTCTCTTGGGCTAAGAAACACATGTCATGGACCACAGAATGGACTTTACTGATATTTTCAGATGAAAAAAGTTTATTTTAGGTGGTCTAGACGGTTATCCATACTACTGGCATTGTCTGAAGAATGCAAAACAATATTATTCAACTAGACAAATGGTAGGTGGAGATTTGTTGATTTTGATGGTCTAGTTAGCACGTAATTATGGAGAAAGAACAAGTTAAGTCTTTCTCAATAGTAGGCAGAAACATACAGATTACATTAAGGTTTTGAATTCTGTGCTTATTCCTACTTTATCCGAAATTAGTAGGAGAACAGTGGAGAAAATAAACAAAACGGGGAATCATTTCACATTGCTAATGCAGTTAAAAATTGATTCACTGCAAAAAATGTGCAGATTTTACCATGGTCAGCTAAAAGCCCCGATTTGAATACAGTAGAAAATATATGGGCAATGCTTGTTCGTCGAGTATACGCTAGTGGGAAGCAATTTAAATCACTCTCTTAGTGTCGAGTGAGATTAAATACATCATGGGATAGTTTTTATCAAACAGAAATCCAGTCTTTGAACGATTTGCTTCCAAACAGAATATTCGAAATCATAAAAACTACTGTAAAGAGGTATTCTTTACTAAAACTGCATACATTTGGGTTTTTTATAACTGTTTTTGCTATCATTTATACTTTATTTTTGAATATTAGGTTATGATCTAATAATTTTTCGGTGAATGATCTAAAAATAAATTCTTACAAAAATAATTGCATTAAAATAAAATAAAAATCTTTTTTACTGCGTATAAAATCAAATATTAAAAAGGGGCTCAATGCTAAGTTTTAATGTATCGTTAGTAATAAACTGCATCCTTTTAATAAAATTCACCCTATTACATTTCATCTCTGAAATAATGACTGACAGACATAAGTAGATGAAAATATAGTTAAAATAACACGAGCCAGCTTCTCCACACCGTTAAAAGTGTCTGGAATTGAATTCCATGTTTCTAAAATTTCATTACTGGTATTTTTGCTTAGATAGCTTTTTAATATTTCTGTTTCAATCAATTCCAAATTTTCCCCTGTTTCAGTAAATTTTTGAATACATATTAAACTAGACTGGAAATCAATCTGTTGCATTTGAAATTCTTCAATTTCCAATTAATCGAATTGGGAATTCATTTTATCAAATGAAGTCACTTCAGGTTGGGTATGTAATAAACTTGAGAGTTTCCAATAAATCTTTGAACTTAGAGCATCTGTCTGAAAATTCCTTGAGTACCGAAATAATTACGGAAATAAATTCTTCAATAATTTTTTCTTCTTCTGGTTTCTCATAGACATCAAAATCTTTGATCGATATTTTTTCTATTTAGGAAATACTTGTATGCTTTTTAAATAATATTGTTTTTAAAACGTGCAATCCAGCTTCAAAAGATCAAATGAGATACGTCATGATGATTAAATGTTTTATTGGTATCTTGAAGCTTTACGTTCAATTCATCGAAATGTTGGCATATTTTGACATCAATTTTTGAGCACATAACATCCAACAACTGTGAATATTGTTCAATTTCCCCCACCTTTTTCAGTAACAATCTGATTTTTTCCAAGCAGTAAACAAATTTTTGAAATGCGTTAACGCGACTCTACCAGCAAACATTATTATATATTAGTAAGTCATTATTGACCGAGTTGACTTAATCCAACAAAGCCTCAAACTTACGCTTATTTACAGCCTGCGACGATATGAAGTTGACAATTTTTGTGACTAGAGTCATTACATTATCAAGAGAAGTTAAACCCCTCTTCGAACACAAGGCTTGTTGGTGAATAATGCATTGGAGTTCAAGAATTGAATGTCCTACGAAATAAACTAATGAAACTTTTTAATAATGAAACTTCATAATAATGGATAATCATTTCCTTTTCTCCGATTTAATAACATAGTATGTCGTTCTCGCCTTTCTCGTTTCCATTATTTTCGATATAAAATTAATTCAATGTAATCAAGAAAGAGAATAGCAAGAACTGAATCGGAAAATTCTACTTGGTTTAGATTAAACTTGCTTGGTTTAGATTAATTATAATAACACCCAGTTTTAAAGCTATACTTAGGCTGTTTTGAGACTTCTCGTACCTTTGTATCACTGTCAAATGATGAGGATGGCTTCTTAGTTGGCACCCAACCTCCAAATTTCCACACCACACTCAACCTCGACGTATTTAACATACAACAGACCCGCTCACTCGATGGTTCTTCTGTGTAATCGAGCCTAGAACCTGAAGCCGGGACCTTCAGGTTCTAGGCCATCGCTGTCTCTATCCAAAGTTGCGTTCCTGTTTAATAATGCTATATTTTTTTAAATCTAGTAAACTATAAAGCTTAAAACTTCAACTATGGTTAAAGTTTAAAACTTAGATGAAACTACTATTTTGATATTACCTATGCAAAAGATTTCGATGACGTGGTATTATTTTCTTCTTTTGTTTGTATAAATTTTCCTAAGGATTGATGTAGTCTAAAATAAGAATGTCATCTATTTGATGTTTTCGATAGAAACAAAAAAATGAGAGACAATTGAAATACTCGGTATCATATTTTTTTCTACTGCAAGAATAATTTGAAATAATGATAGTTTATTGGAACACATTTTATAAAAAAATCAGTTATCTTCTTATCAATACTTTTCTTTCTTTCTTTATTTCATATTTTTAAGTTACAGTTGAAATACGATGTTAATATTTGCTGCTTGAAGAATTAAACAATAAAAAGCGAATACAAAAAGCAATGCACATCAGTGCAAAGCTGATAAATTTTAGTAAGTACCTAGATAACAGCAAAATTTCTTAATAATATCACAATTTTAAAAAGTAAACACTAGTCTGCCTTAATAATACACCGAGAAATTTTTATAATCTAAAATGTTTTGAGTGCAATCTATAGGCTATCTAGAAAATAAGCAGCTAAAAGTATGAAATAAAATTTTATTACAACAATATAACGAATTTTGAAATACTTGAATAAGCGTCAAAACTGAAGATATTTTGGCAATAAGAGAATTTTACTATTTGATTTAATATATTATCCTCCAAAAACCGAAAAATATTCCAATAAAATAACACATATTAAGTAGGTGAAAGATATAAAAGAAAAAGAAAAAATTTTGATGAATTGGATTCTTTAAATGAATGATGTTGTTTAAAAAAATAAATATGAAATAACAAGAAATAAATTTATCAAACAATCAAATACAAATAGTAATACTTTTCTTAATGTTAATAAGAACTAAAAATAGAAAGTCGTATTTTGCTTGCTTTAACTTCTGCTTTTCGGAATCTTAGTATTAAGTATCCCATTACGCAGAAGGTTTACAATTATCAGTTGATAAGGTACCGGTTTCAGAACAGTAAAATTTTATTAAAAATTTGATTCTGGGGAAGCCTGACATCTAAAGTGAAGTCCACTGTGTGGCATAGAAGATTCAAGAAAGCTGTCGTATGTTCACGATTCAAGTTAGTAGGAGTATTTCAATGAATTTTAAAATTGGGATTCTAAATAATTGAATTAAACTAAATCCATTTAACAAAATAATCAGCTTTTTCTAAGATTCTATAAAATTTACTTCACTCTAAATTTGTCGTTTTTTTTCTAAAGTTTTAACAAATTATTTTACACATTTTAATTTGAAATTCAATCAGGCGGTCATAAAAACCATTTAATCCCTTTGATTTCTAAGATTATTTTTCAGGTGCGTCAGAGTATTTGATCATCCGAATTTATCTTTCAAAGATTTAATATATATATCTGCCTTCTTAAAAAATGTAATGACGGATTGTGTTTTTAGGGATTCATATACGAAATAGGGATCTGCTTAATGATAGTTATTAAGCAACTATATTCTTAGATATACTTTGCAGCTCATTAGAAAATACCTCTTCACCACACGCCTGTGCGAGCATCTATAACAAATAAAGCACGGACACCTATATTCAATCAATCACTCTTAAAGAAAGCTATATTATTGACTCATGTCTTACCCGAAGGCACTCGGAAAAAACCGCCGCTACAGCAACACTGGCGGGAACCGTGGTTGAGTCCTAAAGGCCATCACCAGACATGGTGCAATCCTCCCTATAGGAAGTGCATCCCTTCATCAATAAGAGGTGTCAGATTTCCCACCTTTATTGTACCCATTGGATAGGCAAGATCGAACCACCATGCTGGAAGCATTTCATCCTTAATTACGAGGTACCACCCTAGGGGTTTCACACTTAAGAAAAAGGAGAAATTCCCTAGGATTATCCAGTGAAAAAACTACTTTTCTTCATTGATAAATTTAAATTATTATAAAGAAATTGAGCACAAACAGTGCGCAACTGATCTAACATAAATATCTTATCGGAATGTCGAGAATTAAATTCGTATTAGATCAATTTATATTCAAATGATGTTCCGATCAACGGATGAAAGCTTTCTATGAGACAAGGAAAACGATTTTTACCAAAGAATGTTTTTTTGGTGTTTGGATTTTTATGCCTTTTGAAATACAAAATTAGATTTGTGTGTTGTAATAAGTATAAAGATGAAAAATATTTAATAACGAATTATCCTATTTATTTATTTCTGCAATCAGCATTTAAAATAATATTGAATTTCCTTGTTGTTGTTGTACAAAACAAGAGGACTAACATGGCATAGCATGCATAAGCAGAAGAGTTTTTGATTTTGAAGTAAAACAAAAAAAATTTGCTGAGTATGGCATATTTTCATATTTATAAGAAACAGAAACTTTTTTTCCATAGTTTTAAAATACAAGATGAATAACGGAGAGAAACATTTCATATCAGCTTTTACATCAAACTCACTTTCAAAATTCTTTGATTTATCAATTTTAAAAAATGTTTTTTTTTAATTTAATAAATAATGAGTACCAACAAATACTGATTAATAGGCCGAGTACATTGTAGAAATGTCAGAAAATTTAATAAAGACTGTTGCAAAGCATACTTTTATTATTGTGCTAAAAATACGCTTTTGTGTTTCCATTTTTCTCCATTGTTTGTCTTAATTTTCTCTTCAATTTACATTTCATTTTTATAAATATTAAGGAAACATGGAAATTCTTTTTTTCTCAAATTCACTTCCAAATACAGCCACGTATATAGAATTAAAATTTAGTTAAAAGAATCAAGTTATTAACAATTAAATTCTGAAAATTATGGATGATTTATTTTCAGCTTACTATAACTATACATCACTATAACATTATATTTAGTACCATAAAACACTATAAAAGTATACTATATTTAGTATATCTTTATCGGGTATCCATAGGTAAGCTGAATTTCAACACTCTAACATATCAGAAAGTGCACATAAAATAGATTTTTGAATTTTATCTTTGTAAACTTGAAGGAAATTTTTTAAGTAGAAGTAAGAGATGATACATTTTATTTCGCAAAATTTTTATTATTGTTCCAATCACACAATAAAACCATTTTTTAAATATTATTTACAACTATTTCAACTTTATATCCTATGGTATCAAAAGTATCTCTTACTTTTAAACCATCCTTATGAATTTTTAATGAAAAATGAAAGCCATCTCTTATTTGTACCACTATTCATCAAATATGAGTTTCACCTACATTCGAAAAGCAGCAAGCAAACAACAATTAAGGATGCTTCTTTTTCTCCCTCAGTCGTGAAAGTTTTTGGACGAAACGTGATTTATCACCTTTTTCTTCCTCATAAATACTTTTTTTCAATCCGCTTTCTGGAATGGGCCCAAAAAAAAAAGGCAAATGACATTTTCTGAAGGAAATCTGGATTTTCTTTACTCGGCCACTTGCAAGATTCATTTTTCATATCATTTGAATTGGAATAAAATCAGACTGAAAGCTGTTTTTGGTGTCTTTTTTTTAAATCATTGCATTCTTTTATCTCTATAATTTTTTTTCTTGATGTCGGAAAAAATTATTTTTGCTCATCGGTTTTTAAAAAGTAACGATGGAATCAGAGGGAAATAAAATGAATCATAATGACATCTTCATGTTAAGTTTTTCATCAAGTTATGTGTATCTCTATCTGCTGTATTGATTCAAGTTATCTATCAATTGACTTCTTAATACTTCGCAAGTTTCATAAGTATTCATTTTATAACGTTCCATGAAAGCTAAATTCAAAATACAGGGTGGTTATAATTGAAGTTCCACTTAGAAATAGTCATAAAAGTAGAACTACTGGACCAAATGTTATCAAATTTGTAATAGTTTAAAGAAAGACGTGGGAAGCTTTTTTCCGCCAAAAATGAATAAAAAACTCGTTATCGGGGGTTGAAGAGCTGAATACAACAAAATAAAATATGATAAACAAAAATAAAACAAAACATGATACACCGGTATGTGCATAGCATTCCTCCTTGATATGTTAAGAACTATTGTTGAGAATGAATTAATGCGATGTAATTTGCTTTCAGAAAATTTTAGAAGCCACATTGAATATCCTTTGAAGAACGTTAGAAACGATTAAACGCATTTTAAACTGATATCTTCCTGTCTTAGTTTGTATGACAATATTGCATACAGCGCCATTTCCCACCTGGTTGTGAGATTGAACTTTTTAAAGGTGGAAAAGAAATTCCAATTACATTCTTTAAACTATACCAAATTTAATAACATTTAGTCCAGTAGTTTTCCTTCTATGACCTTTTTAACATGGAACTTTAATTATAACCACTCTGTATTTTATAAGGAGTTTTAAAATTACCTCTTAAAAAATTATATCTCCGGAGAAAACACCTTGTAATAACATTAAAAGATCCATCATCATTGTCGATGAGATAATACTCTGGTTGTTGTTTCATGTCTCTGATGAAATGAATATCGCTAGATGATAAATATTGGCTACAGAGGCATGATCGGGAGCATCGTATCGGAACTGCTACCAAATTTCTTGGTGTTACTAGCAGCGCTAGGACACTGTTGTTATAGTTGTAAGAAAAATCATAGGCATTTCATGATATTAATTTTCTCGCACTAGTATATTATCTCTTTTGCAGTTCAACAATTTAAAGTCGAAAAAACCAATATATGTTATAGGATGCATTCCTTTATCTCCAGGATGCTTCAATACAATTTGTGAAAAATTATTAGAGTGGTAGGCAACATAAAAAACGATTCTTAATTATGCAATTCAATATTGAAAAAGGTTTTGTATGCTAATATCCAGGAAACAAAACATGTATATAATATTCAAGAGACGTTCTTTTTGTTGATTACAAAATTTCAAAAAAATGATTCAAGCGAAATTGAAAAAAAGTCATGAGAGTTATTTAAAACTGTATATTAGATACCACTGAGTGTCATTCTGTCATCTATCTAGTATTCGAAAATCTCTCGAAAATGTTAGACATTTGAAATGACTATTGAGTGAAATGTGACAACCATAATACTTACTTCAAGGTTGCAACGTATCAAAACTTTTGAAAGATTTCTGTAAAAGTAAGCAAAGCAGAATAGATCCAGCCAGCAAGCCGCATGATGTGCAGAAATATCAATGGGATTCACCGTTATGTAAATGTCTCATTTAAATACTAATGCGCATCATGGATGAAATTGTCGGAAACCTTAAATGCATTCTATTCTTCTTTCAGAACACCGAGACAATTGAATTTGTTTATATTTACAAAGAAACTTCGTCCAAACTTACTCTGGAAATATTCGACCTTTTCAAAATTCCGATATAATTCGTCTTAGTTGGTCTCGGCAGTATCAAGTTAAAATTCAACTGACAGTATTCATGTTCTTTAAATCCAGATTATGATGATAATCTCAACCCCCTCTTCGCCTCTCCTTCTCTAAGCAACTAAGCAATGTTTCTTTACATGAAATCTCTATTCTAAACAAAATAAAGTAGCATAAAATTTTATTGATTCATTATTTGACTCATCATAAATTCAAATTTAAATAATAATAACATAAAAATAAAATACAAAAAAATTATTAATTTTAATTTGCATTTAGATGAAAACTATTAGTTCTTGCAAAATAATCAAATTAAAAAGTTTTCATTTTGAATAAATTTTGAAGTCCTAAAATCAATATTTTCCTGGATTTTTAAGGCATCATAAATAGTAATTCTAGATATAATTAACGTAATTATTTCCTAATGATTAAGCTTTAAAAATATTAATGCAACTTATTGGCATCCAAACCGGGGACCTACAAAATTTTATGACTCTAGACTTCATGAATGGATTGAAAACTAGATTTAAAAAATAAATTGCATGTTTTTAAAAAACCACATATATAAAGCTGCAATTTCGTAACCTTGATCAAATGATAATCACTAGATGATAAATCTTGGCTGCAGAGGCCTGATCAGGACCATCTAATCAGAATTGCTACAAAATTTCTCGGTATTTACAATTAAAACTATCATTATTTACAAAATAATCAAATTAAAAAGCAAAAATTTTTATTTTGAATAAATTTTGATTAAACATGAAATCATTGTTTTCTTGGATTTGTTATGGCATCCCATAAATTGAGTCAAGAAATAATTAAACTATTCAATTTTTTTAATGATTAAACTTTTAAAATACTAATAACAGCATATTAACTTCCCAAACATGCAGATGTACACAATTTTGTTTCTAAAAGTATTACGAAAATGAAATAATTTTCATACATAAACGTGATTAAATAAATTTATATCCATTGCGATAATTCACCTACACGCATCTTAAACAGATTTTTGTCATTTCGTAATTATTATTCAGGAAGTGTTTTTCAATTTTACGCTTTTTTTTCTTTTTTGCGATTTGCCTTATTTATTTTTGGATTCCTGTTGTTCTTGTTTTTTTCCTTCGTTTTTTGTAGTTTAATTGACACAGCAACGCTAATTAAAAAGAAGTAGAGCACCGACAATAATGGAGTGGTCTGAGCAGTTCTTAATTAGCTAAAGTGTGTTCGCGAATATTATATTTCAAGACATTTTCCATCAACCTCCTTTCTAATTTAAAAGTAAAAGGTGCATTAAACACTTAAGAAAAAAAATACTTACTTCACTTTAAGCATAAGTCTGTCGATACATTAAAATAATAATTACTTCACAAAATAACTCATTAAAAGAATGCAGCAAAAAAAGATGATTAAAAATAATGCAAATTATTATTATTTTCTTTTCGTTCCTTATCCTGCTAAGACAGAAAATGATTTCTTATATAATTCTATCTTTAGTTTGATTTTTAATTTCTTTTATTATGTTTTCTTCCTTCCATTCTATCATTTAATGTTTTTTCGTAAAGCAGCAGATCGTAATCAAAAAATTTAATAAAAGTAATTATTTGAAGATTAGTTAAAATAGCAATGATTCCTGAAAGAGCACTGATTAGTTATAACTGTGATTAAAGCATTTAAATAAGTAAGTTACTAAAAATGCTGGAAAAGGCTCAATAATAAATAAATTGCATAAAAGTCTATATATATAAACTTTTGAATTGAAGAAAACATTTAAATTGGGAAAATATCTCCTATTGAACTGATTAGAGTCTAATGACTGATTTATGCATTTTTTGACCCCAGACAGCAGATATTATAGGCGTCTTCTTTTAAAAACTGATAAATTAATTACGTACTTCAACAGATTTTTAACTTAAAGTTCAACTTAATGATATATTTTAAGGGTTTTTTGTTTGTTTGTTTACTTTAATCACTTTCTAAAAATGTTTTTATAGTAATACTACTATATAATTTAATTTTATAATATTAACGTTCCATTTTAAGAACTACAACTAGACTATTTTGAGACGGATCTTGAAATTGTGATGAGGAAGACCCCTGAACAAACCACCTTGCTCTCCAAATTTCCACACCACATCGATGGGATGACATTTGACCCTAACGGATTTAACCGGAACCAGGTGCGCTTATGGTCATTCGGTTGAATCAGGTCTCGAACCCGAAATCCTCCATAAAACTACTATTAAGTGATAACCTGTGTGTTACTTAGGGATACGCTTTTACCGTTTGTTGCTTCTGAGAACCGAGCAAGTTAATCGATTACTGACACCTATCAAAATCTTTTCTTAATGTTAACTTCTTGATAAAATTTGGCTATAAACGATTTCTTAACGCTAAATTGGTCACAATAAAAAAAATGTTTAATGTAATTTTCTGTGATTGGCAAGTGCCGCATTTTCTGACTAATACTGAAGCAGGATTTGCTTGTCTAATACATTTTCAGCTCATCTCCAGGACCCGATTCAGGAGACAGACACCTCAAACATCTGTACAAAAAGCTATCATTGACATAATATCATTTGAATTCACTTTATTATGCAATTCATCTATTATTCTTCGTGATTCTATTATTATTGTCGTTATTTTTGCAGCATAATCATGGAAGAAAGAACATCAACATATACAAAAATTTACAACCATGAACATTTTAATCAGTCAAATGATTCAAACTTCATTGTAAAATTTAATTATTTTAGTCTGCAAAAGAATGAATGGCAGGAAAAAAATTAAAAAAGAATTTATCAACTGCTTTGTACATTCTTTCATTGAAAGAAGAAAGATAACAGTAGGTGTCAAATAATCGTTTTGTACTAAACGGATCATCTCAAGACATTTCCAAAATAAGTTATTTGATTAAAGAATGTGAATACATGTCCAGAGAAGTTATTGGCATTATTTTTTGGAAACAAGTTGCCTAATCACTAACTACAATGACAACCTAACTTTTTGATTTATTATCTTTCTAGGAATTTCCATATTCGTTTTGGTCCATTATAATGTACATCCAAAATGACAATGAAAAAAACATAAAATCATTCAGTATTGGAAACTGATATAAAATTTCAAAAGATTCCTATATAAGTGCTAAAATTCTCCAGCAGCTTGCGGAGTTGTGGGAAAGGAAAACTTGTTTTCATTTCCCTATTTTTGGATTTTTCATAAATATATTTATTGTTATCCAAATTACAAAATGGATATTGCGGGCGAAATTAAAAAGCGTAAAATGTTCTAAAAATATATGCTTTTATTTTTATTCTACTTTTAATAATTAATGATATAATTGGTTCTATAAGGAAATATTTTGTTTAAAAAATCTTAATTAATAAGTCTAAGCAGAAGAATCTAATAGTGTGTATTGACTAGGGCCGCAGAAAGAAGAAAAAATCAGTCATTGTTCATTCAGGACAGCAGAGCCATAATGAATTTATTAGAATATTGACTTCACCAATAATGCAAGTAAATATAAGGAACAGAAATCTATCATTAAAAAAAACAGGAATTAAAATTTATTGCGGTATATATGATGATGAGAAAGCACACATAAATCGATGGAATCCTCCAAGCCTTTAATCAAGAGAGCTTGCCAGTGCGTCCTACGAGCTTTAGAAAAAACGATATATAGATTAGATCCTCCAAATTTTCTCTCTGTTGCTGTTTCTTATGGCACTTGCCACAATACAAACCCGCTGTTACGAAAAAAGTGATTTAAGCCGATAGATTGCGTCTCTTATTTTAGAGGTGCCAGCTAGGGACAAGAATACAACTTTGCCACGCACGCAACTCTCATTCAATTGCAAAATCCCTTTTTACAGGAGAGTACATTCACACATCTCACAGATAGAATAGAGGAAGAACTATCTTGCCCTAACCGGGATTCGAAATCAGGAAGCCCAGATCACGGAAAAGATGCGCTACCCCTATGAGCAGGACGCCGGCTGTTTTCTCCTATTCCAAGTTTATGCTTCGAATATTTAATTTTCAAAATTATTTCTTAATGCCTCTGACATTAAAAAAACTAGGTTTTTATTCTTATTTTTTGAAAAAATCTATGGGAAAAAAAGGCATTCGATCACATACGAAGTATTTAAGTTCTACTGTACTAACTCCAAAATGTATTATCAAACGTTGGTTTAAATGTGAAATACTTACTTAAATGGTTTGAGATTTAATAGCACAAGAATACTTTAACGAAGAAATGTAACAACAAGGGTTTGCTTTTCAAATAAGATTCCATGAACATTAGATAACAAAATTCTTGTATGAAATCAATACGATTCTGTTGGAGTGACATATTTTTAAAATATTCATTGACTGAAGATCGTGATATTTCTTAACTCCAGGTGATTCCACATTCTGATGAACATATTAATGGACGTCTGCAAAATACTGCAACACTAATTTTTATTAAACAGAACTTTTTTTTAAGATTGTGTCTGAAACTTGCATCTAATTCATCTGTGGCGAAGAATAAGTTGGAAATCAATGGCTTTCAAAAGATGAAATGTGACA
This sequence comes from Argiope trifasciata, assembly GCA_026543055.1. Lineage (NCBI taxonomy): Eukaryota > Metazoa > Arthropoda > Arachnida > Araneae > Araneidae > Argiope > Argiope trifasciata. The sequence continues at coordinate 2,388,551 of JAPMOQ010040745.1, forward strand.
TAGCTGGCAAGAAATGTCAAAACGAGCCTAATTTGACAAATTAGGCAGCTAACACAAATCAAAGATTACTCATTCAAACAGTAGTGACGAGTATAAGCAGTACGAACTAACTCTAGTATATCAGTTCTCCTTAATCGAAAGAAAACAAAATTCAACAATTAATCAGTCGTAAATTTTTTGGTTGGTCTGCTTGTAATTTTTTTGGAAGATTACATAGAGCAAAAAACATGAAATTTATAGCAATTTGCCAAAATTTATAAAATGTATTTTCAATCAATTTTATTAAATCATTTCCGAATATAAATTTATTCAACAGGTAAAATTCGAGTTATATTGCATTCAAATTATTCTAAAATATTTTGATGTTATAAATGCATCAAAATATAAACAATTTTCAATTTTTAAGTTATTTGGATACATATCTCCCTATTTAATATTAGAAAATAATATTCTGAACATTTTCTTTAAAATCAATTTACAATGTATCCACTTAAATCCAGCTGGGTGGTGTAAACTTTCGCAATTTGACTTGGGCTTTTACTTGTTTGATATTCAAGTTGCAGTTATAGGAAATAATAAAAACCTATTGGCATGATTTAATATACTAATCTTTAAGTACTTCCATGAATGAAAAATTCAAATCTGAATAGTAAGCTGAAAGTTAGAGTAATTAAACTGTAAATTAAACCTCTAAGTCAGACTTGAATAACAATTTCCTTCAAAATTCATTTAATCGTCCTCATTTTCACAAAAGTAGATTAAATATTTCAATTTTTCCCTTCACTTATTGCATTGGTTACAAGAACTTCTGTCAGCTAGGACTTAAAACGACTTTACTTAGAACATTGGATCCCAGATGACGTGCAATGGTTCGTATTTAATGCAATAAAAAATTTCTTGCAAGAGAATTTGCAAGAAATTTGCTTTAAATAAGGTATCGAAGTATTTTCCTCCCCAATAAGGATTTAAAAACTTTTATAAGTTACCGAGAATATCTAAAGCTGGGATTAGTTCTAGAATTGGTCACTACACCATCTGTGGCAATTAAGGTTGAATTATTTCTTTAAAAACTTTTGGTTCCCTTACTGTTCTACTATATTTAATCTTTGTAATTATTTTTCTTTTAGGTTTTGTTATGTGGAGAAAGATAAACCGAATATAGAACACTCAAACACTGTGTATTCAAGTAAAATGTATTGTTCCTAATGAAGCCGACGTCATTGTTTGAAACTATGATATTCTTGTAAGTTTTTAGTTCAGAATTCAGTACTTCATGCAAGTTGCCTATGGAAAATATAAAACTGATTTTTGAAATGTCATTTATTAGACGATGTTAAAGAAAAATTTCCTAACATTTCTTCAATCGTAATGGACCACACCAACTTAAGTATCTTCATTGATCAGATCTAAAAGAGAATCATTTCCATTAGTCATCCATATTATATTGCGATACAATCTTATTATATTTAATTACCTTTCTGTAACTAAAACCATTCAATTCAATTTGTGAGATGAAACCAGGAAAAATCATCGGAAGAATGTCAATAAAAAGAATTTTCTTATGGCTGAAAATTAAAAAACAGCATGTTTTTTTAATATTCTATAATCATTAATTCAGAATATATCCCAAATTGAATCAAATATAATTTGGTATTTTGTCTTCTTACGAATCCTTGTTTTTTCAGTAAATATTCTATCCTTAATATTTCTCTTGAGCACAATATGACTTGATAAATTGGAATTTTTAACGCACTAAACCTCGACTTGATGTTTTGCTGATGGCAATGCTATCTTGAATTCTTTTTAATATAGTAAACGCTTCAAACACCATTCAAACTTTTGTATACTGTGTGATGAGTGATAAACTAAGGTTAGAAGCAATATTTATAAAATTTTGCGATGAAAAAGTTGATTTCAATCGGTTTTAACCAGTCTAATCAATTTTCATCGAAGCAATTAATGTATATAATTGAATTAAAAGCATGCATTTTATGTCTGATGTTTGGGTTGTCAAATTAAACCTGTAGAATATATATATCTTCAAATGCTAGGTAGATAGCAAAACTATGAAACTAAAATAAGGGTGCATCTTAAATTCAACGAATTGTTTTTTCATTGTGAAGAGGCTAAAATGGAAATCTCCGTAAGTCCTTGAACAATAAATACGAGATTTGAGATTCAAACATTCTATAATTCAGATGAAGAAACCATTGTATCCCAAATAATTAGAAAAGTAGAGCAATTTATTAAATCGCAGCAATATTCCATAGGTGTGAAATGGTGTGAAGATGTAGTTTATCGTTCATTACCTATCTAAATCAAGGTTAGTGATAGTAATTATTTCAGATTAAAAACGTTTAATGCTAGAATTCTAATAAATATATAAGATGCTTAATCCAGTTTAATTGGCGGCTCTACTTAGTTCCTGGGAGAAAGAGAATGAAAATTTAATTTTCTGAAGTGTTTTTCGCTAACCGTAAACCGACTTAGAATAGCTTGCTGTTTCTTAGTGGTTTAAAATGATTTGTAAAGTGCCCGATATTTTATTAGAAATATGATTTTGTGAAATTCAGTTACCAGTTACAATTGTCCCAAATACAAATCAATTTTTTTTATCCAATGTCTCTAGTGTGATAAATTTTAAAAAGTTATTTTTAATTATTCAGTCTATTCATTTCCTTAACTACTCTTTAAAAATTAGATTAAATTTGTTTAAAATCTTATTTCATTCTTGCTTTAGTCTGACAATTTATAAAATTACCGACTCTAAGTAACCGAGATTCCTAAATGTAGTTAAATCTCGCGCTATGGTCAAATTTTTCCCTAAATTCATGGCAGACAAAACACAAAGTCAATGGGAAATCTTACAAAATGATGGCAGATCTTTCAGTTTTATGAGAAATTGAAAATTTTCAAATTATTATTATTAGATTTCCGGATAAATTAATCCGAAATTAGCAAAGCTGTGCAGTGGAATTTATTGTCGAGGAAGAATGATAAAAGCAGTTTTCATAAAAGTTCATATTTATTTAAGTTAAAGTCAACAGGCTCATTCTTAGAGCAAAAAGAAAAGAAATAATACGTTAAATCTCAAAATAAAGATCAAAATAAATTAATATTACCACATACTGTGAATAAACTTTAACAGATTCGAATTCGACCATTCAATCTAAAAACGCTGCGATTCATCTTAAAAATTCCTAAAAGGCAAGCCAACCGCATGGTCTTATATCATCCGAGCCTCATTCTAACATCAAAAACCCTACAGATTTTAATTCCACACGTATTTATACAAGTTAAGTATGCGTAATTTGCATAATAAGTGCCGCCAACAACAAATCATTAAACTTTGAAAAGTCGGATTCGAATCTTTCAGTTTTGTTTACATGAGATCATGGATTGGAAGTGGAAAAACCCAAAGACTGACTCAAAAGTTCGGATCATTGTCTAACAATTATATTACTTGCGTAAATTTCATGTCCTTCGCTTTCCAATTAGAATAAAACTATACTTGTCGAACACTGTCGATTCCTTCAGATATGTGCATGTTTAATATGTTTCTGTTTTGCTTTCTCAAGGTATTTATCAGCAAAAGCGTGATGAATTAATTCCTGAGTACAGTATAAATTTTATTTCAATTCCAATATCAGACAATGCATTTTTAATTGTTATGCAATGAAAAAGAAAGCATATATGTTATCCGATTAAACGTGATGGAAGTTAAACAATTTTTTAATATTTTTCATGCATGAAACTATCCAACTAAATGCAAGTGAAGATTTCGGAAATTGTTAATATAACAGCACTTTATAACCTTGATCATTATTATAAAATTAAACTTTTTGGAAAGAAATACTTGCCATTTTGTAACCATCAAACAATTGTATTGAAAAATATTTCAATCTCCCATCTAACACAAATTACTGAAAGTACATTTACTTATTAAGCTTGAAATTCTTGTCCATACAATTTTATTACTAGACAAATGAACACTTAAAGCCAGCATGGTTAAAAGATTTTGAAGCGTCATTTCGGAATTAGTGAGGATATAACATTTTTTTAGGGTCATCAATCTATTTTCAGGAAATGGAAATTGTTGATAAAGCATGATATTTTGCCAAATTAAAAAAAAAATACTGATATTCACTTTTAAGGAAATTAGACTAAATTCATGCCAATCAAATTTCAATAAAAACTGGCTTATTTTGTTAATTTCATCTTTCCTTTCCAATGTCCAAGTCATATTACAAGTTCATGAACTATCTTTTGACGATCGCAATCAAAGATTTAAGCTTCTTTCCGAAGGATGCATGGGGGAGTGAAGAAACTTCTCCGGCTGCTAGAGTGGGATGCGAGTGGAACTGCCTGAATTGGTGCGGGTAATAATGTGTGGAGGTGTGCGGTCTGCAGCTGGTGTGGGTAATGTGTGGAGGTGTGTGGTCTGTAGTTGGTATGGGTAATG
>JAPMOQ010040745.1:2393022-2418431 GCA_026543055.1 Argiope trifasciata
GGTGTGGGTAATGTGTGGAGGTGTGTGGTCTGCAGCTGGTGTGGGTAATGTGTAGAGGTGTGTGGTCTGCAGCTGGTGTGGGTAATGTGAGACAATTTGTCACGAGAATCTGAACCTGCAAGAAATGTCTAATCTTACAAATGCCTTTTAAGTAAAATTTATGCATGTTATATTGATAAGCAACACGAATTGGGAGAATTTAAATCGTGAAAGAGTATGATGCAAAGCAAGAAATGTGCGATGAATTTTTAATGAAAGCAATGAGTGATATTGAGAGATCTGGGTAGAAAAGTTAGGGAGGGTGCTGAAAATATGTGTTGAATAATGAAATTTTGAAATTTTTTTATTTACTTCGATGGGTTGAACTTTTTAGCAGAAAACTTTTAGATGGTCGAAAAAGAAGTGAATGAAATATTTATAGAAATTTTGTTTTGAAACGGAATCGTCCTCTCTAAATCCTTATTTTCTGGTTAGGATATCTCATTTTTTAAAAGAACATATTTTTGACCGATTATTGAACATGGATTTCTGTTTTATATTTCCGCGTCTTGTTTAGTTTTAAATCATTAAATATAATGCGAAGTATTCAAAATTTTCGCTTCCCTTCATGCACATTCTAATGTTTAGAATTTAAATCTCCTAATTGACTTGCCCACCCCTTCAATGTCACGATGTCAAGAGATTTTCAAATTTCATAAAAAGTGCTTTTCAAAAAATATCATTGCACTTGTGTAATTTGAGTTTGGGCACTTGGGTTTCTACAGTTTAAGTAGGTGAAAAAAATCAGGGGATTCGAGACTAATTGAAGACTTATATCAACAAAGAAACGGCATATTTGATTATTAGGTATCCGAACTAACGACGATTCTAGAATATCTTAATATAATTATTTTGTTCATATTTCTGAACATTTAAAATATAGTGTTTCGTCATATAAATATCGCCTGAGACTAAAGTTTGTCAGCCGTATAAAAATTTTTAAGAATATTTAAGAGTTATAATCTGGACATAAACTCCATGAGCTTAGTATGAGAAATCGTTTTTTTTTATTCGTATATATACCATATAACTTGTTACTGTCCTATTTCTAAATCTATGATAGCTTGAAATCTATTCTTATAATCATTGGAATTTCCCAATTATGGTAGTTTTTTTTTCTTCATGTAGAATAATTTAGTGACTTTAAATTCTCAATTGTGATGATATAAATGTATTTTAACGGACAATTGTTTGGCATTGGAGAAGAATGATTTTAAATAAATCCTCTTTATACGAAATTTGGTTCTCATTTTAATTTTCAGGAGAGTGACCGAAGATGCGAAAAACATCATAATTTTCAAAGAGTTTAATTTTTCTAAAATCACAGAATACTCGCAATCCTCACCCTAAAATGGCATATATTCCAAAATAAAACTTATTTTAAAATGCAGATTGTAAGTTTTAGTTTCCGTAGTAAAATTCTCATTATTACGATATATTAATTCTTATCATCAAATTTTCTTCAATGCTATGAAGGTGCCAGATATGTGGAAGAAAAATTAATTTTCAAATAGTCCCATGATTTCCAAAATATAAAATGCAAAAGTTATCTAAAACAGTTGAAGTGATTTAAATTATTAACAGTAGCTTTAAAAAGTTATATTTTTAGAAATTTATTAACGATTTGTTTAGACTGTAGAAAATATACGGTTTTTTATTCGAAATTCCCTCAAAATTCACTCTTTCACTGATGATCCTTCTTACAATATAATTTGATCACTAAGGAGATGCCAGATATTGATTTCAGTTACTGTTTAAGAGACTTAGGATTATTAGAAAGATCTGGTAATAAGGATTGATGAGATCATAATACAATCTTAACTTATCGAAAACATCTTCAAATATTTTATAGAAATGGTCATGAGAAGTGTTCACTTCAAAATTCGGCTACCTTGTTTAATGTGATACAGTGCAACTGAGGAGAGGTTATATGGAATGTTCCTTGACCCTTCATCAAAAAATGAGCACGAGGAATTCCTTGACTAATATCAAAGAGAAGATAACTTCAAGCTTTAAAATCATCTAGAGTTAAAATTAAAGACGTAAATAAGAAGATATTAGCTTTTATTGGGCAGTAGCATTTTCACAAACATGAGCAATTGAAAATTAACTATAGCATTTCATTCCCAAGTGATAACTGCATTTCAAATCTAGTACTATTAATTTTGCATGTGAAATACCTTTTCTCCGTCAAAGTTCGAGTAAAAGTGCATAAGTGGAATTTCTTCTGCAATTAATAATATTCATAAATGAATGTCACGCCTCATTTTTAGAATATACAGTATCCCCTATATGAAATTCCTGTAGGTGTTTCTGAAGTAAGGTTGAAAATATCATCAAATGATTATTTCATCTAAATTTCAGCTTTCAAATTAGGATATGTTGTATTATTGCACTCGTCCAAAATTAGGGTTCTAAAAAAGTTTTATCAAGGAAGTCTAATACAAATTTGATGTCAGTAGTGGAACTCTCACTAAGAAATGACACTATATGCTTCATATTCTTTAAAAGGATTCCATCATTTGTTGAAAGAAATTAAATACTGGAAATGAGAAGACAATTCGATTTGAGATGACTAATGAAGATAAAAAATGATTAAAAATTTTCCAACATTACCAAACTCTGAAATTGGAAAATTATTTAAATCCTAACCAGTAAAGACAAATATTGAAGCGTTAAGCTTTCGAACTCAAATGAAGAGAGAATTAATATCAAAATATGGAAAAGTCTTTTTTTTTTCTAAAATTCCTTCGGATTTTCACGGGTATTAGATTATCACGATTATGGTGGGCTAAGTATCCTTTTTCTAGTTATAAAAAGTTGGCACTTTTCAATGCCATGTTGAAAATTTTATCGCTCTTTCTTACTTGTCATAACATAAATACTCATACAATCCTATATCTTTAGAACAAGATCTCGTCGACTAATGATTTCTTTCATTAGGAAAGAAATGGGAGTAATTTCTTTCCTCCCCCCTCTTTTTTTGGAAAATTCCTCTCCTATATATTACAAACAAATATCTTGATTTGTAAAACTATGTTTTTATTTTTATTCAAATACATTATCTAAGAAACATACAGAGAAATGAATTCATTCGCTGTTGATGGGACGTAAAACTTGTGCATATGGCTATTACTATTAATAATTTTATTATATATGCTATCTCCAGACTATGCAGTAGCTTACGTTGAAGTCCTATACTAAAAGTCATGAAATTGGAATATTGAAATTACTAGTATTTATAGATGTTTAGTTTATTTCTTTTAGATCTTTTGTATTAACTATTCTGACTGTCGAGAAAGCGTTTCATTGAAGTTTAAGAAATAGATAAATTAACTGAATTATAATTTAAAAGGAGAAAAAATATTGTCAGCTATTTATCAGTTATTTTTAATCTGTCTTTCTGAATAATGATGGAATTAAACAAAGTGGAAATCAAAAATCGACGTCAGTATAACATGAAATATTCACTAAACCACTTGCAATATAAAACTTTCTTGGATCAAAGCCCATATGGGAGATATGTTATAAGATAGCATGTTTATGAAGCAAACAGTTGTTTAAACAGAGAAAAGCAATATTGCTCTTTCGTTGTTTCCGATTTCAAAATATCTGTGGCAAAAATATTGAAAAACTTCCCAAGAATAATATTTCAAACCGACCAATTGTTTATTTTAGGAAGAAATAGTCTATAAGAGGACTCTTCCAATTATTGATCTATCTTCATACTATGCAAATAGTTCCTTGATTGATATAATTACATTAAAAAAGATTCCATGGATTATAAGATCTTCATCCTAAAATTATGTGACATATTACCAACCTCAGCAAGAAACCTCTTTAGCTGCGAATCATCAATAGACTGTTAGGTTCAAGACTGAAAATTATACCATTATTAAAAATCGATATGAAAATGGGAACTTCAGGAAACACAATGAAAATTTCACATATTAAAAGCGGCCAAATATTACAACCCTAATAGGCCCTACTGCAATTTCATTCAAACTCCATACCCAATCTTCTATAAGATAGTTTATTCCAAGACTTCTCTGATGCCTTCATGTACTTGCAAAATAAGCAGCAAGTTTTCAGTACATAATTTCAGAGTGATTTTTTCCCTGAAGATCTCTTTGATCTGAAGTTTTTCTGAAGATATTTCCAGACATGGTTTTGTCTACGCCAATTACTGCAAGTTACACTCAACTCATCGATCAAATAACCTCAGCCCGATATTCCCGGTGCTAATCGTAGACTTTTACCTCCAAAACGACTCGAAAACCCAAGTACGAAGATAATCAACTTGCCCGTAATTCAAAGGGTAAGTCTCTTAAATTCCTCATAATCACTGTTTCAGTAAAAACTTTCGTCATTTTATCATTCATCAATTTTTCCTATATTTCATGCTGTGATTTTTTTTTCTCGAATGATTTATAACTTAGAAAGTCACCTTGCTTATTTTAATTACTTAAATTCTTAGTTAAAATAAATTTTTTTAATAATTAAACTAGAAATTGCTGCGGTTGCACCTTAAAACTGGAAAATGGCTCCCAAGAGAAAGCTAATTAAGATTATTTCCTTCCATCTTGCAAATAAAAACCATCAAAATAATTCATATCCCCTTTCTCTAATGTTTCTTCTGCAAGAAATTATCTTACTTATATTAATTTTTAAATTGTCAGGTTCTTGAATTTTTAAATTCAGATTCCTCTCTTTATTCCAAATTCTTAACTTGCAAGAGTGTTATGAGATATATTCTTTGATTCCACTGGGGAAAAAAAATTTCTCAATTCTAGGTCATCAACGGGTAAAAAATCTTTAGAACTTCAAGAGATCAATGCAGATTCGTAGAATTCTTCGAATGAAAATGATGGCCGAGGCTATAATATAGTGATATTTACTCTTTTATTGAAGTTAAAATTATTTTTTGAATAATTTTAATCTAGAAAATTGATGTTTTCGCTAAATAAATAATACGATCTGTTAATAATAAAAAAAAATCGATGGAAGAAAATAGTCATGACATTCTTTTTTACGTGTTCGAAACTTAATATATTTTCAGTAATTAGATTTTAACTTTTTTTCCTCATTTATTAAAGAAAAAATTCATTCATTTATATCAATTTTTGCAGATCTGGTTGGAAAAAACTTAATATTTAGACTAAGATGAATCTTTCTGGGGATGGCCGAAAAGATAACCTGCAACTTGCTACAAGTTGGTTTTGGAATTCAGATTTCTTGCATATCTTAAGTAAAGGGAATGTCAAATATTTTCAGCATCATTGTAAAACTTTTCTCTAGAAATTAATGTATAGTTGAAATTTTTAATACTTAGAAGCTGGTTTTTATACTTTAAGATTGAAAGGTTTGCTGTTTTTATTTGGATTTCAGTACTAGTGAATTTTCAGTTGACTTTTTATGATCTAGCGCAAAATGTTTAAAAAAAGCTTATGAGTCATAGATTATAATTAGATTCATCACTTTATTACGAAGATTGCTCAAAATAATTTATTCTGTCTAAAGCGTTAAGCTATGAGCTTTTGATGGAAGAAAAAAAAAATTCTCTCCTCTGTAATGAAGTACTGTGCATTTAGATATAATACAATGAAGATGTCTGTTTGGGTTCCCTTAATGGAAATATTTTGCAGCAAATAATTGAAAATAATTTAAGCTCTGGCTTTGCCATGTATTTGGTTCTCTAAAATTTGCCAAGAGTCGTGTTTCCATCAGGAATTTTATCTACCATTCAATTAGAAATGTTATTGCTAAATGTCTTGGAGCGAATCAATACCGAGAGTGTAATTATTTTAATTTTGTTGTATGTACTTTTCAAATGCTTATTATTAATGATTTATTATGAAGTTCGGCATTTAATAATACATTTGGCACAATTGTGTAAACTATTTCCTAATCGTTTTATACAGTTCGTATTTTCTGCTGCAAAATATGTAATCGTGTATAGTTTGATTTGCAAAACTGAAAGATTTCCTATCCCGATACATATGCTAACAATTCAATAATGAGCCTTCAGAATTTGTTTTAATTAGAATTTGAAATTTTTTAAAAATGCCATACTTTTATATATTAAATATTGGGTTGTTCGGAAAGTAATTTCGTATTTTTTTGTCAAAATGAAAAGAAATTTTCGTTTAATGAATAAATTATTTATTAAATTATAAAATTGCCATTCTGGTCTAATACCTTTTGCCATATTTTTGGTAGTAACATGATTACACGCTCATAAAAGTTTTGGTCTTTGCTGTAAAAAAAAACTGATCGAGGTGGTTTTTGGCCTCCTCATTTGAAGGAAAAATTTTGCAAATCAGTTCTGGTACTGATGTACTGTTAACACATCTTCTCCACACATATTGGCTAATTTATTTCTGGCTTGAACAGCATTTTTACCTTTTATAGCAAAAAAGAAAAAAATGACGAAAATGCTGTTTATTGCTCTCCATATTTAAAAGGGCACCATCCAAAAACTACTGCGAAGAATCAGCTGCACTTTTTCACACTCAAGCCTTGCTATATCAGCTCTTAAAACATAAAATGATTTTGCGGTTTAAGTATGAAATTGGGTGCGAAAAATGCAATTAAATCCTTTGTCAGGAAAAAACGAAATTACTTTCCGAACGACCCAATAATAAAGGTTCCTAATGACGAGAAAATTCAATATATCTGTACTCAGTGTGAAAGAATGTATTATAAACAGTGTTCAATCATCATTGATATGATGATTTAATTTGATGATTGATATTTAGTATTTTACAATTACATAGCCAAAATAAGACTTTCAAATTTCAGTAATAGCCAATTTTTTCAAATATCTTGCATTAAATAGCTGAGGTTGTCTGCATTTCCTGCATCCGAATTCGTTTTTAGATTAAATTTTGTCTTTTTTTCTGATTATGTTAATTATATAATCACCAATGTATTGTAATCGTAGTCTGTAGTAAAGTCTGTATCTATCATTTAGTCTGTTATTATGTCGTAGTCTGTATTTATCATTTATAAGCAACTGATAATAAAAATTTATCTCCCAATAGTTATCAAGCAAAGGATGTCTGATGGCTGATCCGGACAGTCAATCAGAAATCATCCGAATTTTATATTTAAAAAAATGATCATCATGATTGATCACCATGATAATCAGGTAAGAGTGGTAAAAGTAAAAAGTGGTAAAAGTAAATTAATGATAAATATTTTAATTAAATATAACTTAACTTTTCATAAGAAAATTTATTCCTTTTTTATTTAAACTTCGTGTGGGTGCAGCGAATAACAGAGACTCTTCGTTCCTTTCTCATTTTTGATATTCTAATAAATTATTGTGAGTTTCTATAATAAGTCTATTCCAATATATTTTAAATTTACAAAATTTTTCCTATGAATCGCTTAAATTTTTAATTGATGGGACACATTTCCCATTTTAAATTCTCTAAGTACTTTTAAGTACTCTTTCTCTGTGCTTATTACTTGCACTTATTTGTTTCTGTTGAAGATGGAAAAAAGAAAAAATATTGCCAGCCCTAAAGCCTTAAACAATAAAGTTTTTAAAAAAATCGAATAAATATTTATTCTTCTCCTTTACATATCACTCAATTTCAATGAATGTATTCATTTCCGATACGAAAATAAATATTATTCTTTCTATCTTTTCTAATTAAACAAGACAGTTATTTTAAATTCCAAACGATATTTCTAAAATTAATTCTTTCGGCGGCTGCAATGCTCAGGGTAACAGCTAATATATATAAATAAAAATGGAGGTTTTTCTGCATGCGCATAAGAGACATAATATGTCTCTTATGCGCTGACGTACCGCTCATACGATTGCGATGAAACTTTGAATATTTATTACTTTCACTTTTAGGATGGTTATAAACATAATAAAATTATGTAATACACAAAAAATATTTTCGGATCTGTTTACCGCATCTTTTAACCGAGGATTATTGTCAAAATAAATCGCCAAGGAAACACAACAGATTCAGTAGAGATGCTAAATTCAAGCTAGACGTAAATATTTAATTTTCGGGAATGTTATAGTACATATAATTTTACGTCATCTTAGTTTCAAAAAATTATCATTTCAACTATATTAAAGTTTATATGGTACAAACATGGGTTCTATCTTTTACCAGTTTTAAAAGCAAATTTTTGAATATTAAATTTGGGAATTCTGAACGAATATTAAACGAATCACGTGATACAATAGTTTTTTTATTACCATTCTGAAAGAACACAAAGCATTGCAATTCTAAAAGAATACACAAATCTAATACATAAAAATGAATATTTGTTTGCAGAATAGAATAATATAAATAAAATAAACACTATTTATGCTTCTCCTTTATAAGTCTTTCAATTTCAATGAATGTATTCATTACCGACAAGAAAATAAATATCACTCCTTCTCTCATTCTTAGTTAAACAAGATGACTATTTCAAATTCCAAACGATATTTCTAAGATTATTTTTTCTTTGGCAGCAACACGCCAGGTATCAGCTAAAATAAGATATAAAGAGGAGTTTGAAGTAACACTTTTATGTTTTTATAGAATTTTATTATTCAAAATTGATATATTAAAGAAATAAGGAGAAAAGAAAAAGAGTGAACCATCAGTGAAATTGGAAATAAGATATCTAATAAATGCTGTTATGGGAATTAATTTTCAATGAAAATATGTGTCTTTCTTGCAACAGAAATCATTGAGGTGCACAATGTTATAGCCTCATATTATAACAATCTTAGTTATTATAACAATAAATTTCAGTTTTTATGCAAAAAACAAAAATGATAATTATCAGAAAACACTAATGAGTACAAACAGATTACTCTTTTTGTTATTAGATATGATCACCCAGCAATAACTGCATAATAAGAATTACTAAAAGATAAAGAAAACTTTAAAGTTCATGATAAAAAAAAAGTAAAACCGCATGATGCAATTTATTTTAATGCCATCAAATAAAAAACACAAAATTTATTTGATAGCTCTTTCTACTGTAACTCTTACATCAGATATTTTGTAGTCATCAATTCTTTCAGTAATATTAAATTGAATACAATCCTTTAAGAATTTAGAGCATTTCAATTTATATCATATTTTTTGTTGTTCTTGTTCGATTTGGAAACCTTTACCCAAAGCTGACCTTCTCTAAGAATGAGCCCGGTTGAAAGAAACCATTTGGGGCCCTAAATTTTTAGCAAAGTAAAAAGAAACAAAAAAAACGAACATTTGTATATTTATTTCATAATTCTTGATTTGTTTTTACTATTAATTACTCGAAGAAAATCACAATTTTTCCAATTTCTTTTTCGATACTTAGTATAGCAAGAGCGTTTAAGTTCTACTACGTTAAAAACAATGTTATGGATCAAATTGGCGATTTTTAAAAAAATCTTATAATTTCTAGTATTTCAGATTTTTTTTCTTTCCAAAACAGTTTATTTTTTCTAAGAAAAGGAAAGCCTCGCCTATCACCCAGGATCACATATTTTCAACTAAAATCTGCCTTTAGCTTTAGTTTTTTCAAAACTAATTCGCTTAAAAATTCTCTACAATTAACAAGATATTCCCAAAACTAATCGCGGTATTTATTTAAAAGTTTCAGCGTGCATTTTAAATAATATGGACAAAGAAATGAACTTAAATTTTTATTGTTGGTGAACTGCTTTTTTCATTTATAGGTGCTTTTAGAAAAATTAAGCTGTAAATTTATGGTCAAAATGCATGTATGCACATATTTTTACCCATAATTTCTTTGTATCTCAAAATGTTTCTTAGATTTTCGTTCATTTCATTCAACACTATATTCTGTAACTTATGTACAAAGAAAAATAGGATTGCTGCTTTACAATTTAGTGGAGTGTTAACTGTTTTGGTTAAATTTCATTAAAATTTACAACAATTGTTCTTTTTTCGCCCCTGTTTTCTTTTCAAATAATTGTTTTTGTATTTATAGTGTTTATAATTGACAATACATCTAAAAACAATAAAAAGTGTCTAAAAAATCCAATTTTTCAAAATTTTTTCTTCGAACGTAGTCGGATATCTTAAGCATTATACCCTTTTCCAGACCGAAGATAATCCGTTATTTAATTTACTAAAAAGGGGTTCAGCATTTCTTATATTGAGTAACTGGCAATGTAAAAGACTGAAAAAATATTGCATTAGATATAGACAAAAGTAGATAGATGATGATTTACAAGTCCATTTGAACACAGGCGCAGTCTCGACTTCTGGGCACTGGGTACTCCACATTGTTTTAACATGTCTGGTGAGGATTTCCTTATTTCCAAATGAACTTTCCCCGCCTAATTATAGATATCGCTGCGATCTTTGCTTAATAAAGATGTCAGTCAATGCTAAGCCAGCCACATGGAAACACACTTGTAGACTTTTAGTATGTGTAACATTATTATTGTTCAGAACACTATTTTAATTCTTAATCACAGTGTGGGACCTTCAGTACCAGCGTTCGGGTGCATAGTACCCGCCACATCCGTAAGATAGCAGGCCCGGCCTTTATCTCATCACAACATGGTTCGGTTCTAATACATCCATTAGATGGCTTTTAATAATAAGTTTCTAATCATATATATTGTCATAGTATAAAAATTTCTGGTACTCCATTGGTTTCAGTTTCCTATTGTTAGTAAATTGGCCCACATTCAATGAATTCTTCAAAATGATCATAGCATATCACTGACTTCAAAGAATGCTTACAGCCTTCTAGTCCAATGCTAACAACGCAATTCAGCTTTAGTGAAAGGAAACTAAAAAAATATTTTACATGGCAATCACTCTTCAATTTCACATTAAAGTATAAAGCATCACACCAGTAATTCATCTTTTATATAATAACAGGAAAGAAAAGGACTCAAAGTTACAACTTCAAATGTAAACAAAGATTCAACTTTATACTTGGTGCAGAACGTTAATGACAGACTCATTTACTAGAACGTTGCGGATGAAGGTTTAAATGCCATGCTCATAAGTACCTGACTTTTACGTCACACGAATTTAACCCTGCACTGTAATGCTGCTCATCTAAAAGAAATTGCTTTAGAACAGAAATTGATTGAACCTCTTCAACGTTATTCGAACTTGAAATGAAGTGATACAGACGACGACAGAATATAAAAAAAGAAAATGGGAAAAAAGTAAAACTAGAGAGAGATTGTTGGTTGTGAACTTTGTATAATGGCTGGATCCTGAACTCTTCAATTTTAGCAATTTTTAATTAATTTGATTTTAAAAACCTCGAAGGAAATTTTAGCAGTTAATTTTGTTTCTAATCTACGTTTAATGTTGTTTCTATGCCTGTGAATAAATGTCTTGTGTACTTTTAAATCTGCTTTTCCCTTCTCAAATCGTTACAACCCAGAAATTTCAGACCAAATCATACCAGAAATTTCTCATAAGCTCCACCCACCCCCTAATAGCACACATATATTGTACAATACTGTATCGTTACATGAGATTAAAAAATATCCCCTATATTGTAGAGTATTATATTAAATAATATAATATAATATTGAACAATATGGTGTAATATTGTGCAACAGGAAGTGCTAGCTGGGCCTTGTTTGTTCCCAATTCAAATGATTCTAATTTTGTAGGTAATCAACGGAAGATCTTTGACTGATAATTTTTGATTCAATAAGCAATATTTAAGATATTATTAATGATAAAACTACTAAAAAAAATCGGTTGGCTACTAAAGGAGATTTCCGAAGATAGAAGAATCTGTTTCTTAAAAGTTTATGGATATCATTTCTCTTTCAAAAAATGGCTTATTAAATATAAAGTGCTATTCCTTGGCAACTTAATAAACAAATATTACTGGCACACTTAATAAAAAGTGATTCAAACTGACTAATATGATTTTATCTACCAAAAACCAAGTAAAACATGCGTTTTGTATGCAGATTAATCGATAAAACCATTTCATTAAAACTCATCATTTATTAGATAAAAGTTAAGACACAATAGATACTAAATCTGTGTACCAAATTATCTGGCTCTCTTCGTTTTGTAGTTACCATGCTAACTCATATTTGAAATAGTCAGATAAACAGAGGTCCTCTACATGGATGTTGGAAAAAATTTAATCGAAATCCACAAGTTGGTGAGATGACCAAATTTCATCCATCTAGCTCAAAATGATTTTGCGTTACCTTTGTCATATACAGGCATTTTTCGAAAGTGTATTTTCGAATAGAAGGAAGTATAAAACATGGAGATTTATTAAAATCTCGGGTTCGAATTTCTTAACGATTGCAATATTTACTCTAAGTTTTGTAAATGAGAAAGTGAAAATGATAAATGAGGCATTTTTTATAAAGATTTTCTTGAAGCCAGAACGAGACAATATTCGCATTGCTTCAAAATTTATCAAATAAAGAATTTTTAAACCAAAAAATAATAATAAAATAAAATAACAACATAAAAGCAATTCAAGGAGAATAACAATAAGAATAAAAGCAATTGTTTTAATAACTATTTTAACAGCTGCAAAATAATTAGATTCGATGATTCAAAGAAGCAACATCACTTAGAAGTTCATTCGAATAAAAATATTTGTTATAAACTGTGTACACTTATTTCTCAGAAATAAATAAAAAAAAATCTTTTGAAAAATTACATTCAACCAAACATTTCTTTTTATTATTTAACCAGCCGCCTTTGGCGACCAGCTGGTTCTCCATGAGTAATGGGTTCTAAAATTTTCTATTAAATCACATATTCATTAGCCTTGAAGTAACTCAAGGCATTGATTGGCCTGAAATTAATATTTTTTTTAAGAGGATTGACTGAAAGTTCTAAAAGAACGCGTTTTCCTAATAATATTCTTTAATTTTATAAATCAGTCAGTTTTGATGATTGATTTAGAAGACTGATTGATGTAGCAACTTTTATTTAAAATATTAATTAAAATATTTTGTAAAATATGGCTCACAGAGCAAAGTATGAAGAAATCTAAAACTCATTATTCATAAATGCATTGTTTGACTCAAACTACATAAAATGTAATTATTTACTGCATTTAGATCAAATTAATAGCATTAAACAATATATATGCCTATTAATAATATTTTACAAACTGGCCATTGGAAAGGAATTTGAATGCATATCCTGTATAAATTCAATTCTGTATAAATAAAGATAATTTATTCAATTAATGATTTAAGTATTGCAAACGATCATAGAATCCGTTGCTTTGCATTAATTTTTTTAGAAAATATCATATTTTATATTTCTTTTATTTTATCCAGTCACAAGCTAAAAGCTGCATTTCTTTAGATTTATTTGCGATGATAGTTTTTTTTTATTCGAACTTCCGGCATTCTTTTATTTTATTCAGTCACGTGCTAAAAACATGGTTAAAATATTTCTTTAAAAATTCATTAAAAATAGAAGCTTACAATATAAATTAAAAAAACTGATACCATTAGAAAGCTGATTTTTTTTCTTTAAATTGATATAAAAATCTTGTTTGTGCAATAATATTTTCGGAAGTTATAGCTTAAAAACGTCGAAATTTCGCTTGAATTTTAATTAATTCAAATTCTAATTACAAATTCGAAAAAAGGGCTCCGAGGTGCACATTCCCGACCTCCAAGGTATACATGTACCAAATTTGGTAGCTGTAGGTCCAACGGTCTGGCCTGTAGAGCGCCAACACACACACACACACACACACATTGAGCTTTAGTATTATAAGTATAGAGTATAGAAGACGAACTCTTCTGTTAATATTTGAAGCGGAGTTAAAATGATTTTTATACGATAATATGCTTTGATATTTAATTAAAAGACAATAGTATTCTATTTTTTAAAATTAAATTTTGAATTAAAAGTTTGAGAAATCCGTTTTCAGTATGCCTTCAACGCTTAAAAAATAACTTCCCAAATATCATGCTCCTAATTTCAATATCTTTATACTAGGCATTGCTCAGAAGACTTTTTATATAAAGATAATTTTCCTTTGGGGAGGATTTCTATGAGTTAAAATAAAAAGAATCGTTATAAAATAATGGAAATTATTTTTAAAAAATTGTGTAATTTTTTTTTTCCTCTAAAAGTATTTAAATACTAGATGGCCGGCATTTAAAAGTTTTGTTATATAAATTTTTATAACATTTAATATTAAAACATATCGCTTGTATAAAGGCTAAATTTTTTTGAAAAAATGGGTTTTAAATGTTTGGAAAGGAAGATAGTGATTGCTTTATTTAAAGAGCCAGACAAAGCTTATTCCGTGTCTGCATATTCAGCCCATAATCATTATGTTTTTAAAATAATACAGTATAAGAGAAAAATCATTTTTTTTTCCTATTTTATTTAAACTTATTTATTTATATCTGTAGTCTATATTACAATTAATAAACGGTTTTTTTTTCTTTGTCAGCAACAGAAATTAAACATCACATCTGGCAATTTACGAACGAAGTGTAATTAATGTCTGAGTTCCATTTTTAAAAAATCT
The DNA here is from genome assembly GCA_026543055.1 of Argiope trifasciata. NCBI lineage: Eukaryota > Metazoa > Arthropoda > Arachnida > Araneae > Araneidae > Argiope > Argiope trifasciata. The sequence goes on from JAPMOQ010040745.1 coordinate 2,407,558, forward strand.
CTGATCTAAATTTTTTTTCTCCAGAAATGAAGATAAAACAACATTGAAATAAGGAGATTCATTTGAAAGAAGTTGTTGCTTAATAATATGAATAATAAATATCATTAGCCCTTCTTATTTGTCCTTAGAGGCGAATTTGTTCGCCCTTTCCTTTGTATAGTAATAGATGTGATATAATTGATGTTTTTCTTTTCAAAGTAAATAAATAATTCATGACAGCAATGCTCGTCATTTAAGTAAAATTTCTTTCTTATTTTTTTGTAATATCTTAAAGCTAGGAATAAAAAAGCATACGAAAAAAAAGAGTAAAATAAAATATTTGAATTAATTCATTTTATGACAGTATTGTAGCATAAATAATTATGAAATATTTGTAAAGTTATTATTTTTAAAGCAAAAGATAAAATTTAGTATCATATCAGCAAAGTATGTAATCTTAATGTAATGTAGTATGTACAATTAAAACTCCCTCAAATCTCTAATATAGAGAAATGGCACGTCCCCCACCCCAAAAGAAAAATTCTCACACTTTCTGATTCTACTAGTTGAACACTTTTACCTAACCTGAAGCACTTCCTTTTTGCTGGACGAGTGTCCAAAATTTGAAAGGATGAAAGAGCTAAACACCATGAAATCAACCCAAGGTCAACTATCAGTAATAATTCTCCACCACCAAATCGCTTTCTCATTCTTTTGAGGACATAACCACAAACATCTGTCTTCTTATCTCTACTGGGTTCACGCATGAAATCAGTAGGTTCCATACTGTCGTTCGTGAATGAAAATAGCCAGTTCCACATAGTCAAAAACGGGAATAGCCAGGTCCATTTTCGAACGAATGACTTATTCAGAAGGTAGCGATTTGATTCATTTCGTTCACTTAGATGACCAGTTCGTTTCTACCCGGGCATTCGCGTACGACTCGCCTCTATTTCATATGATTTGTGCATGCATTTAAGACAGAAAAATAGTCCCTCTTGAATAATCTTGTCACGAAACTCAATACACCACAGAGAGCAATCATCGTGAAGAAAAAAACTACATGAAGAAAATGTTTTTAAATATTTAATATGTTCAAATTTATATGTAATTTAACATTTAATGGATTGCTGATTTTTGAAAGCTGGAAAAACAAAATTGATAATTTTATGAATTTTGGAAAAAACCCGGTAAACTTCAAAAGAACTGAAGTGAATGTACTGACAGATGATTCATGTTTGTAAATCGTAAACACTGATTGTTTATTTTATTGCTATGTAAAATTTGTTCTTTATTTTGGCATAATTTAACTATGGGAAGTATGTTTATCTGTTATGTTGACTCTCTTTTAATTTTAAATAAGTAATAAAGGTATGAAATCAAATTAGCAAATGTTGAGTTGTTATTGTTTTTCGATCTAGTAAAGTGACGTGTGTATGTGTAATTTTTTAGTTTTTATCTTACTGAGATATACCATGAAATTCTTTTAAGTTATAATTTTAACTTAAAATATTATAAATGGGAGGTGCTTTTAAATTTATGGACAAAAATTAGTGAAGTTCTTAAGTATTATAATTTTTTGTTTATTTCACTCGTATTATCATTTCTTTAAATGGAATTGCTATTCATTATTTATGAGCAAGTTTTCTATGAATATAGAGCTGATTTTTAAAAAATATGAAAATATGTTATCCTAGTTATAAGGCTGATATAAATAAATTTTTGTGATGTTAGGGAAAAGGGAACACGAATTTGAGCCGTGTCATTAAGATAAGATTGAAGTTTCAATGAACGATGACAGATTCACTTGGCTTTCTTTTATTAAATGCTGTGGTAACTTCCGTACTGATTTTAATTTACATTTGTAATAAATTCATCTTAAATTGGAAACAATTCTAAAGCAAACACTTATGTTCCAGCGTTGTGGAATGCTGAAAATGAAAAATTTTAGTTTTGTTAATTCAACAATGTAATTTTTTATTTGTTCTCATTTACCTGTAATTTTTATTTATTTTCATACGTTTAGGCAATTTATTTATTGCTAGATAGTATTATCTGTTATAAATACTGTTGAAATTCTGTTTGTCTGAATTGCTAGAAAAAAATCCTGTAATAACTTGTAATATAAGCACAACAAATATCATTAGAAAAATAACTCATAACCATGTCAATATTCGAAAATAAATTTGTGAAAAATACTAAATAAGCTAATTAAGCTCTTGAAACTTTTTTAAAGTTTAAATTGATAAAACTCTAAAAAGTTTTATAATTAATTTTGATATTATTGTGAAGTTCACTAAACGTTCATCAGCATTTTAATTATTTTGGATTTCTGCATTTGTTGAATTATAACTATAAACAGTTTGATAATCTTATCATAATTTTATGTTTTTACTGAAGAATCAATGTTTTAACAATGATATTTTATAGTTTCCAAGACTTTAAATGAAATGTATATAATCATATCAGTTATAAAAATATGTTTACTGGTTTTCATAATCATATTTTTTTAATATACTGATTGAAGAATATTTTTTTTATTCTTTGAGATTAGTGTTATATTCACTCAACTTATTTGTCATTGTTTCAGAATATCTTATTGAGATGTTGGTATGCTTCACTTGAAATAGGAAGTTCTTGAATTTCTATGAAGAAAATTCTGTAAATAGTTTTTTTTTTACCTAAAAAAAGTAAGTATTTTCTATTTAAGGATGAATTTTGCTATATTTTCCCCTATATATATCCACCATTGTATTTCCTTGTTTTGGGTTTAAGATACATTTAAACAACAAGTTAAACAGAAATTTTGTGGAAAAAAACAAAAAAACAAATTTGAGGAATTTAATGATTTATATGCAAAATATGGTTGCATTTGGACTATTATAAAGAAACAATATTAATTTGTGAAATAGAATTTCAAATTATGAATAATTGAATATTAAATTTATTAAGTGCATTTTTATTATCTATATGATCATTTTATCAAGAGTGTATTTTTATTATTTAAAAATTTTTCTCTCTTGTAGATGTAATATGGAGAAAATGTAGTTATAGTCAAAACATTTGAATTTCAAATTTTTACAAATCTCATTTTAAACTTTTTTGAATTTATTTTTTTAAACCTATTTTTGGAAGAGATCCCAATGTCTGTGATAAAGATAACCCAAAACACTTTTAGCTAAACAGAAAATTTAGCATTTATTATTTATCATAAATTTTTAGATTTATTTCGAATTTAAAAAAATTATTTAATGTCTGTATCTAGTTGTTCGAATATAATTTAATGCAACAGCTACTAGAGTTAAATGAATAAAAAAGTGGCTCTCAGAACTAGCATTTACATGTCAAATGGAAATGTTAATTTTGTGAATCATTATAACATCAGTCAATTTTTAAGGCAAATGCAATAAAATTTAATTGTCTATTGATCTATAATTTAAGAAACATGTATATTAATAATTCAAAAGTGTAATGACTTGCATACATAAAAATTTGGCATTGGAATTTGTGATTATAAGTGTAATTTTGTGCCAAATTTTAGCTCCAGTCTAATAAGAAAAACATATTCTAAAACATAAATTTTACATTTGATTCTGTTAACCATGTTTCAGGAATTAATCACTAAGGATGTCATATCAAATTCAGTAAAATTGCTGAAACTGGCACAAAAAGTTAATGTTTTGTAACTATTGTATATCAATGCAATGCAAGGCATTCTGTAAGGTAACATCTTTATTAGAGTGTATACAAAAAAGTTTTGGTCAGATCACTTCTACAAGTTTTATATAAAATTGATTCAGTTTAAACTTATTGAATTACTATCTTTTAGAGCAATTATTATCATATAAATTATCAAATAATTAAGATTGAAAAGGAAATAGTTAAATATGAACTATTTCAATTTCATAAATATAGTTTGTGTTTGTTATTATTTATATAAATTTTGCTTCTGAGTATTGAAATCATCAATTTTGCATAATGTTAGTTGTATGATTATCACTGTTATCATTCTTAGATACTACTGTTTTATTAATGCACTATTGTTGGTTATGTTTTCTTTTACTATCTATCAAACAATAATAATTTCCATCGTTAATATTTGCACTGACTAAAGAATGACAAAAAATTAAGAAACATGAAGTACTATCATTTCAATAATTAAAAATTCAAAAAAAAATCAATTTTTTTTTTCTTTCAAAAAATTAAATTAATTTCTGGAGAGTATTTCAGTTAACTTTAAATCACTGATGACATGATAGTGGCAGTATAAGTTGGAAATTTATATTTAGAAGCATTTTCATAATCATAGAAGCATTTTTCTTCCAAGTATAATCATTTTTTTAATTATATTGTAATTCAATATATTTTAGGCCTTTTTTTTTTTTAAAAAAAATCTTTTAAAATGATTTTTTTTTTTTTTTTTAATTGACCCAAAAAAGTAACAATTTTTTATTTATTATGTGTTATTATAGCAAATCTCAATTGTTGTTAAAAAGAACAAATTATGTAATATATAAATATTTGTGTAATTTCTATGTACTGTTATACTGAAATTGATAAAAATAAATCTGAATTATAAAAATTGTTCCAATCACATTGCTTTAGGAAATATGATGCGTGGACCAGATGATGTGGCTCTGCATTTTGCAGATGATGCTTCTCGTACTGCAACGAAGTAATATTTTTGTTTTTTTAATATTAATGCACATTCATCTAATTTGAATTACCTCATAATTGAAAGTTGTCACTTATTTTTTCACTCATTTTTTTTTCTGTACCATAGTTTAAAAATTTTATGCATTTGTATATTAAGGAAGGCAATACACTATTTTAATATTTGTTAAGCCACTAATTATCTTTTAATTTACTTAAATTATGTCCCAATTCTGAAAATTAGTTCTAAAGTAAAGGCACTAACAAGAAAATAAATTCAAAACTTTCATCTGTTTGTTTGTTTTTTAATTATAATAAATTCATTGTATTTTAATTTTATAATTATAAAATTCTATTAATATGTTAGGGTTTTTTATGATAATTATAAAATTTTGATGTTGATAGAATGTTATTTTATTGAATAAATATAAATAAACTGTGTTTGTATTAAGATACTGTTTTTATTTAATGTAAATAAGAGTAAAAGTTTTAAAGCAAATTCTGTATTCTCCAATGATTTGTAAACTGTGTAATGGTAATCAAAGAAATAAATATTCACAAATGTTTCAATAGCTGTGAAATAATAAATTCCCAGGGATTTTAAGTGATCTTTTGTTTTTACAATCTGCAAGGAAATTGTATGATGTGTGGTATTTTTACTTAGAACAGTTTTTAAATTCTCCACATTAACATTTTGCTCATCAATCAGTCAAATAAACTCTCTTCTTTTTCAAATGTCAACTCCTAAGAAACTATATCATATCAATTTGCTTGTTTTATGTAAACTATGAACTAGTATTTAAGTATTTTTTTAAGTTGCAATTGTTCATTTACGTGAGTAAAAGACCAAAAAAAAAAGTATTACCTATTCAATTTAATTTTCACAGCTGCAAGTTGGAAAAATGAAAGAATATAGTTTTTTAAATTTAAAAATCAACTTGATAAAACAAAATATAAAGTGATAAATTCATTGTATAATTTTTTTAACTTTATGTGGAGGGATGCTATTTTTTCCCCCCATTCACATTTTTCTTTCATTAATATGAAGAAAAATCCAGACTTTGGCTAATATTTTGAAGTTGAACTGGTATCACTTCGCCAATAGGTTGCTTTGAATTTCAACTAACAATTTCTCATTTATTATTTTCTTAATTGAGTAAGTTGAATCGCCTTCATAAATTGTATGATATTTTGGTAACTAAAAAGATAAATATTAGTTTTGTTTACTGTTGTGTCACATCTTAAAGAATCAGAATATTAATATCACTACAGTTTTTACATACATTGGAAACTTTTTTTAACATTGAAACAATTTTTTTTTAAGTACATGTTGGGAAAAATAATTGTCATTTTAAACTGCTGAATATGTGGTGAGGTAATATTTGCTATTTCTGGTTTTAAAAAATGCTAAGAATTAATTTTAAGTTGGAAAATTATCGATGATGATCATCATTGATGCAAATATTAATTGCTATACAAATGGTTAAATTTTTAAAGTCATAACAACTTAATCCTGGATAATCCGTAAAGGATTTTATAAAAAGTTTCCCTTTTTGAAATAGATAACTACTTATAAATATGTTAAAATAACTAAACATCCGCATCAACTAAACATAAACATCTTGCATCTAAAGTTAAAATTTGGCCATTTGGAAACTAAAATACATTACCTGATAAATGGTAAATTTATGCTTAAGTTGTTTTAAATTAGTTTTACAAAGTATTATTCAAACTGGAAGCCTTATATTACTAAATAAAATTATGAATATCCCAAATTTATCAGATGATATTAATAACTGATTGAATTGTTTTCTTCTACAAATTTTTTTTTTCTCAAATTTCTTTCTGAAGTTATAAAATGCTATTGTTTATATAATTCTCTGACATAGGCAAAGATTTATTGTAATTTGTTTTAACAATCAATAATTGAACCCATAGAAAATCTGTTTGACACATAATGACTTTATTTATTTTCTCTTTATTACAAAATGTGTCTTTATTATTATATATTTTGAATAAAAATTAATTTTTTATACCAAGCAAAACTTTTTAATGGTTTAAACAATATAATATATATTTTACTGGAGTTTGATTAAATACACATTTAAAAATATTTACATAATTCTATCTGAAAATAATAATAATTTATCTCAAAATAAATCATTTTTAATTCTGCTTAGAAGCTGTATTTAATGTTAACTTTTACTCTTAATCAGTTATTTTCTATCTAATTAAATTTAAATACCTGTGGTTATTTTTTATTTCATTGTAATTATTTAGTTTCTTTTTTATTAATATATATGAGCACACCTTTTATCTGTTTGGTGCATTTATGTTTGTATTGTTTCATAATTATGTTACCTTATTTTGTATTCATAATTTGTATTTTTAAAACCAAAAATAACTATCATCTATTGTACATTAGGGTTTAAATCTTGTTGATTTGTTTATATGCACCAAGTTTTCATCTCATTATTCTTTTTTGATTAAACCTGTAAAATAAATAATAAGCAAAAAAATATGTATAATTTCATTTATGATTAAATGTTTCATTTTTCTATTTTTAGGCATCCACTTGCAGTATTCTTTCACTTAGCATTCCGAGCACTCGCTCTTTTGGTGTATTTAATGTGTGGTTGGTTCAGCAACAGTTTTATATCATGTTTTGTTACAATAATTATATTCTTGTCCTTGGATTTCTGGACTGTTAAAAATGTCACTGGCCGTCTGCTGGTAGGACTGCGTTGGTGGAATTATGTGGATGATGAGGGAAAGAGTCATTGGGTTTTTGAATCAAGAAAGGTATGCTATTGCATTATGTGTGTATCTTTTATATTAAGTTAATGATAATTGTTGTTGCTGGCATTTTTTTAAAATACTAAAATGTTGCATAATTATTAAATGCTTATATATTTACTTGCTTTTTTCTTTAATCATCTGCTCATATATTATGCTTTCCATCTCCTATTATTGTATTTATAAAGTTTATTTTTTTCAAATAAAATTTTAAAATAAAATGATAAAACATATCATTATTTTAGATTAACTTTTATTATGAAAGAATTATTATTATTATTAAAATTATTTATTACTTATTTTATTAAAAAGAAAACAAAAGTGCAATCTTTTTCGTTCTTAAAAGTTTACATCAAACATAATCATATCTGTCCAATGTGAATCCCTCCAGAAATATTGAAAGATGTTGTGGTGAAATGATAACTCATATCAAGCTTTTTTCTGTATATTTTGTTAAAGCTCTGAAAGGAGCGAAAGAAAAATTCTTTTATTCATCCCCCCCCCCTCCCTCACTAGGGTTGTATCAAATCGTAATTGATAGCTGCATTACTACTAATTGAAGTAGTAAACACCCATATCTGCAACCTTTCAAAATGTTGCACTGACAGGCTGAAGAAATTATGGGTGTTATTGTGATTATTATCATAATCACCTCTATATCTTGTATTTTTCTAGAGAGATTCCTATACTGTGTTGAATTGAATTTTTCAACTATTATTTTTTATTTCTCATGAACAATAAAGTTATACTTTGTTTTCAATGGCCCTGCAAAGTTAGGATACTTGTTTATGAGCTCTTTCTATAATATGTTTGTAAGTTCATTATGTTAATATTTTTTAACTGAATTGTGTATTTTACATGATGGAGATTTTTTCCTTCTCTTATTTTTGTTGTATTGATTAATCTGCTTTGCATTTAAACATTGAAAACCTTTATATATATAACCTTACAAATTTAGATGAATGTGTTCTCGGTGCAATTGCACTGTGTCCGTCCAACATGTGCTTTCTAAATGCCCAAATTTTGATACACAGCGTTTAAATTTTTTTAAATCTAATAATATTGATTTATCTGCTTTACTTGGAAAAACACCCCATGATAACCTCTTACCCTTTTTAAAATCTATTTGTTTTTATTCACACATTTAGTGGTTTTTTTTTTTTAAATCATACTTACCTTTTTCAAATTTTAAATTGTATCAAATAATTTCAAATTTTTTACCTTGAAATAACCTCACTTAGTCTGGTGCAGCATGGTCAAATCTATGGCCCTTGTGCCAAAAAACCAAACCAAAGAAATTTAGATTATTAAGATTACTATTATTATTATGAATATTGTCAAAATATATCAATCTTAGTTTAATTTCTTTTTAAGAATTAAAATATTTAATTCTAAGTTTAATTTCTGTTTAAGAATTAATATGTTTAATTTGAATTCATTATATTTTGATTTATTTTTTTTAATGTTTGGTTGCTTCTATGTATATTTTATGTTAATAGTGATCCTGGAATTTAGATTACTTTTGTTTCTTATAATTTTATCATTTTTTGTTTGTTATAATTTTTTGTATAATGAAAATTCTAATTCTCTCTTTTAATATATATATGTTGACTTTTATCATAAAGTTTCTCATTGTTTTTTTAATGTCAAATGTTAATGAATGTTTATATTGTCTAGGTATGGAATTATGAAAAGGAAATTATTTTTCTCCCAATAAATTTTAATGTCCCCATTCAATCATCAAATATCAGCAAATATAAATTAGTGTAGTTTACAACATTTTTTTTTTTTTAACATTGATTTAAAAATAATTTGAAACAATTCTGACCTATTAAATATTTGTTACTCAATTATTGCTGATATTTAAATTTTATTAAATTTTTATCTTTTTTTTCTTTCTTTTTTATATGTAGGATGAAGATATTACATTAGTTGACACTGCAGAAGCACAAATATTTTGGCTTGCTTTGGTTCTTACACCTGTGGTGTGGTTTCTTTTGTTGTTTGTTAGTTTTTTCAGGTTAAATGTCAAATGGTTTGTAAGTATAAAAATATTCTTCCATGAATTTTAGTGATTTAACTTTTGTTTCCCTTCATTTTAATGTGAAATATATCTATATTCTTATATATCAATTACATATCAGTTTTTCCATAATTTTTATATATTTCTTTTGTTTATATATATGTTATTTGTTTATTCTGAATTTTAATATCAAGCTCTTTAACATTTCAGATTGTAGTCATTGTAGCATTAATTTTAAATGGAGCCAATTTGTATGGTTATTTGAGGTGTAAAGTCAAAGGCACGGACAAATTTTCTTCTGCCATTTCCAGCATGATGGGAAAACAGATGATAAGTAATGTGAGTATTTGAAGACTTTAGATTTACATACCAATTTAAGAATTTTATATTCTATACTATTTTTTTTAAATTAAAATACTGAATGCTGAACTTGAAAATCTCTTGCTTATGTGTAAAATTATTGTTACAAAAGATAAAGAACTTAAATCAAGTAATAAGATAACCAATTTGGTCTTTTTGTTTGTTTGACTAAATTTCAAGTCAATTAAAATATCCTGATTAAAATTAAATTCCACTCTAAAAAAATTTTTCCAAGAAAAATCAGTAGTAACTTATTTTAATAAACTTTATTGTAGATGTGTATTAAAAATTTTCTGAACTATTAAAAAATAGGTAGTTTTCAAATTTCTTGCATTGCTGCAAAATTAAGTCAAAAGGGAGGAAAATTAAATATTTTAAGGTCAAAATTTAACTAAGGAAGTTTAAGCATTATTAAAATCAATAAATGTACATTGATTTGTTTAGCATAACAAAAAGGAATTAGCTGAAAGATTGAAATATCTAATTATAAAATTCTGAATATTAATGAACTGGTGTGATTTTTTGCACGTAGGACTGAGAGAAAATGTAGCCATCAATAATTTGCTTAATGTAAGTTTTTATATAAAAAGTCTTAACAAAAAGAAATGTCAAAAATGCTTAATTCTTTTTTATTTACTTAGTTTTATAAGCATAATCCCCTGTACGACTTTTTTATAACCACTTAATATGTATTCAGATATTCATATAGAGTACCTTGATATTTGTATAAAATAATTTAGCAAATTTATTTTTATGTATTCTAAATCAAAATATATAATCTTAGCGTTTAATTTTTCCATACATGGAATACTTTTTCATTACTAAAATTGAAATTTTTTGAATAATATTTACTTTTTATTACTCACTAAGATGAATCATTGACTTTGTCACTGAATATATTGATTTAATCTTTTGAAAAATTTATAATTTGGGGTTATTGTTTGTATAATAATGAAAAAATAATTAATCTGAAAAATGTGGACAAATTGAATATATTGCTAATTTTATTTTCTCATTATTCATATATATATATATATATATATATATATATATATATATATAT
>JAPMOQ010040745.1:2418531-2459647 GCA_026543055.1 Argiope trifasciata
ATAAATTAGTAAAATAAGAGGAAACGAAACTAATTATGGTAACAGAACCTAAAACTGTTTCGGATTCGAACAAGATTAAAATTTAAAAATTAAAAAATCATCATTGTATTTACTGACTGCAAATGCAGCTACTACTAAAATACAGATGAATCAAATAAGCAGTATAAGAGAAAATGAAACTAATTACGGAAATGAAACTAAAAATTATTTCATATTCGAACAAGATTAAAATTTAAAAAATTATCATTGTGTTTAGAGAGCGTTAATGCTGTTACTACCAAAATACAGATGAATCTAAGTAAATTAGAAATATATGCAATTTGAAAAGGAATGCATTTGAATCAAAATTACAACAATTAGAAAAAGAATCTGGTCTGAAGACTTTCTTAGGAGTCACCCTCAGACAAGGATTCAAAATAAGGAATTTTTTATGTGAGGAATTGGACAATGTCCAACAGTGTTGATCCCTCATGACCTGAAAAATCCCCCAAAAATTAAGGCCAAAGAGATACATCAATTTAACTGCAAAGACACAAAACACCATTAAAATCATCATCAAATAAAGTAAAAATATATAAAATAAGCCGACATAAGAATATTAAGCCTAATAATTAAAAAACAAAACAGAAAGAACATACCAACAAAAGGCGATAAAATTCCAACTATACTATCCTATCCGCTATTCGATTTTAAATACTGTGAAAAAAAGTAATAAAGGGAGGTTCTGAGCGCCATCTATGGATTTAATATCCAAAAGTCTATTTTATTTTTATGCTAAAGAATTAATACTTCATCAATTCTATTTTATTACAATATTATATTAGTTTTTGGGGAAATCATTTTTGTTTAAATTTTTAATGAAATCATTTGTTGCTTTTATAAATGAAATTTTGTTATTATAAATTGTTTTAATCTTGATTCTATTCATTTAATATAATCAAGAATATCTCTCTAACCCGTAAAAACAAGGATTTCTCAAAAAAGTACAGCCAAAAAATTAATTCCAAAATTTAATTATTACAAATATAAAAAAAAAATCAAATTTTTTTTTATTTTTTTATATATTTTTACTTTATTTGATAATGATTTTAATGCTGTTTTGTTTTGTGTTTTTGCTGTTAAATTGATGTATCTCTTTGGCCTTAATTTTTGGGTCATGAGGGATCAATACAGTTGGACATTATCCGATTCCTCACAGAAATAAATCCCTTATTTTGAATCCTTCCCTGAGGGTGTCTTCTTGAGAAAGTCTTCAGGCTGGATTCTTTTTCTATTTGTTGTAATTTTGATTTTATTTTATTCCTTTTCACTTTGCATATATTTCTAATTTACTTAGATTCATCTGTATTTTGGTAATAGCAGCATTAACGCTCTCAAAATACAATGATAATTTTTTTTAATTTTAATCTTGTTCGAATATCAAATAATTTTTAGTTTGTATTCCTATTTTTAGCTCCAATTCCTTAATTAATTTCTCATATATATTACTTTTGCAATGTATGAGTTTGATTTTTCCATACTTATCAGGGCCTTATTTTTTCTAACTTTGATTTCTGACATAAAATTCTTTTATCTTAAATTAGTTCTGTCTCTTTCTATAAATTCCTTGTTTGAAGATGCACAATTCTAAATATATGATTGAGTTAAAATACTCTAAGTAGTTAAATATATTTATACTTAATCATATAATCTATTTTTTTATTAATAGTCTGCTATAGTTGTTTAAATTTCTGGTAATGAAGAAGAACTTTGAAAAGCTATTTTTTTTAAATCAATATTTGGATTTTGTATATGTATATGATATAAATTCTTTTATTCACATCTTTCAAAAGAATTCACCATTAGTAAATCTTATTGTGGAATCTTAAATGATTTACCTAACTTTGATATTAATTAGTTTATAAATATTGAGTTAGAACTTTTTTCAATAATTCCAATTTTGGAAGTATAAAATCTAAGCACATATATTTAGCATCTTCTTTTTGTATTTGACACTTATAAATTATTCATACTGCTTAGCAAAATAAAAAGTTGTTTTAAGATTTTTTTTTATATATTAATGTTTTCACCAATTATGTGAAGTCATGAATCAAAAGAATTTTGATACAGACCTCTACTTCTTAAAGATCTCTATTATGTTTTTTACATATATAATGTTTTAATTTTAAATTAAAGCATTATATTAATTATCATATGTTATTGTTTTTCTAAATTGAATATGTTGTTTGCAAAGATTTCTCATTGTAAAAATTTCTGAATCATTCAGGTTTTGTGCATGTTTCTTTTAAATATTGTTTGCAGTAATATTTTTCTAAGCAGTACTTTGTAGCAAAAAATAATACTCTGGTTATTAATTTTTATTGTTTTGAAAATCTGTTTGTTTATTTTTATATAAGTATTGATTATAAAAAATAAATTTACTAACCTATATACTGATGTAAAATTTGGTACTTTTAAAATAATTTAAACATTTTTATTGCATGCAAGCGTCATCCAGCAAATAAAATCCATTTAGTTATATAAAATGAAATATGCAGTATTTACTTGAGGTGGGTGGGGGGGGGTAATTCTGTTACTTACTTAAAGCTTACTGCAATTCTCTGCATAATCACCTCTTACATTTAAATATTTTTCATATCTGGTCTCAAGCTTCAGAATTCCCATGGTATTTTCTTTTGCTGTCAATGATTTAAGCCAAGTTGTTGCTACCTACTTCATTTCTTCATCATTTCCAATATAATTACCACCTAGAAATTCTTTCAGCTTATGGAAAAGATAAAAAATGATATGTTGATTAAATTTTAAGAAATCGGTTACATAAATAATCTAAAAATGGTATTAATAATTTATAAGCTTAATGCCAAGCCATTGGAATGTTGTGGCAAATTGGCACTCATTGTTAATTTTGGATAATATTTTCTGTATTTTGCACTTTTCTTGTTCTTAATTGACTAATTTTTTATGGTTCATATATTTTTTATATTGCTAATCTGTGCAGTTTTTATTTGCTACATTTTTACTACTATTTTATTTATTTATTTATTGTTTGTTTGGTGGTAACTGTTTTTGTATGTTTTATGAGTTAGTTCTACCATATTGTTTTTCTGTTTTTAGCTGCATTTAATGGATTTATTATATATATATATATATATATATATATATATATATATATATATATATGAGGGTGAATATTAGTATAGACCTCATTGTATTATTCAATTAAGTTTACAGAATACTTCCATATAATTTATGACACTTCTAGTCTTGATTAAAACAGTTGCCTTCATTTTATTAAGCATAGGTAATTAGAACTGGCTGTTTGAGAAATGACAGATTTAAATTTTTATGTTCAGTCATTCTCAGATTTATATACATTTTGTTTCATATCATTTAAAATTAGTTGTACTTCATTTTAGTCAGTGTTTTGTGGAACTGTTAGTGAAAAAATTTTGTTTTAAATTGCTAAATTTTTATTTTAATAATTCCTTTACTTCTTATGTTCTATTCTATATGTTTATTGATAAATTCTACATATTTCATTTTTTATATGTGCGTATTTATACCAATGAAATAATTGTTGATTTTATGTAATTAAAAAGTTATTTTGTAATACATAAAATTTATGTTTGTTTTTCCAATTTTTAATCTTATTTTTTCTATTTATTCAGATGTTTAGTTCTCTCTGGAAGAAACCCGAACAACAACCACCACCAGCTAGGCCATTTACAAATACTGTCTGAAAGTACATAATTTGTCAAAATTTACTATTGTTATGCTTTGTATGTATTCTAATAAAATTTAACTTATACAACGATGTGAGGATTTTACTCAAGTTTTGGAAATTATAATTTTATTAATTATTTAATGAAATGTTTTCAATGCAAATTGCTTACATATATGTTCTATTTAGTTTTATCTATAGTTAATTGCCAGTTTTATCTATAGTTAATTGCATTCTACATTTGTCCCACTAAATTTCTTTAACATTAGATTGAACTTTCATATTTACAATTCCCATGCAATTTCTTTTCATAAAATCTTAGTATTGTTTCTTCTCTTAAATTCTAATCATGCTTCATTTAAACTTCTTTTTACGTGGTATAAAAATAAAAAGTTTTCAAATTTTTTTGACATTAAGCATATAAATAACTTAGTTAATTGTTAAATAATTTTATGTACTAAAGCAAGAACTTTTTTTTAAGTCATAAACATATTTTACAGGATTTAAATAATTTTTTAATAAGCATAAAATATGCTTTTTTTATATTTTTGTCTTTTTCTGAATAAAGTATCTTGAAATAATGTAAAATCCTACTCTTAATTCCCACAGAAATGTGAATTGCAACAATCTTTTCCTTATCATCTGTCCATAATTTTACTATGAACTATATTTGAATAATATTTTATTGTAAATTTATTAAGTAATAAAATTTTTAAATCAAATTTAATTACTTTTTAATTATGTTTTTCTGAACGTTTTAAATGCATGTATCTGAGACTCAATGAGATGTAGAAACCACTTGATCTTTTAGCTAAATTATGAAAAGTGTTTTCTTAGTTATTTCTGTTCAATTTGGAACCATGAATATGAAGAAAATAAGTTTGTAGTTCCATGACACTATGCATGATCAGCAAAAACATTACCCTATATGTAAAATAATTCCCAATGAATTGGATAAAATGAGTAGTATTGGGAATTTATCAAAGCTGGGTTTTTTGAAAGTTCAATCAAAGTATTTAAAATTATGAATTTTTGTTACAATTATAAGAAAGCACAAATTTTTGTAATATTAATAATTTCTACAAAAAGAGCACAGAATGAGTGTGTATTTATAAGTCACAATGTATGGAATTTAATATTTTTTTAATGGTCACTACTAAATAGTTTTGCAAAACTAGTTGCATAGATTTGTTGCATTACAGTAAACAATTAAGTGAGCAGAAAATTATCTGTTAATTTGTGAATTGTACTATGATTTTATATATATATATATATTGAATTGTGTAATATTGTAACTTTAAGTATATGTAATAATTAATGATATTCATATTCTTCACCTAATTTTGTATTCATAACATATTTCAAAGCAAAATATTAAAAGTTCATGCCATATTAGTATGCTCCATACAACAGCTAAGTATTGTTAATAACTAAGTCTGCTCCATACAGCTGCTCAGTAAAGAGCCTGCTATTGCTAATGTTTTTTTAATTATTTAATAATCTCAAAACCTAATTACCAGTTATTTAACTTTGATTTCAAATATTATGTGTGGAGAAAAATAAATTTCAAAATTTTGTAGTATTTATTACAATGACATAAATTAAAAGAATTTTAATCAAAAACGTTCAATGTTTTAGTCTGTCAATAAATTTGCATTCCAACAATATATTCCAATCTGTTCAGGAAGAGAAAAGTATGGATGGCCTTGTTGCAGAAAGATAAAATGTGTGTGTATTTGCATTACGTTTTTTAGCACACACACATATATATAGACTTTCCTTGCATTAACAACAGAATCATGTTTTTTTAGAAGATATTTACATATCATATTAGTGAAAATTAATAAATTTTGTTATACTTTAAATTCATTTTCATTTCCTCTTAATAAGAAGCAGGTTGGATTTGTGTCCATCTTGCTTGAATAAGAAAAACTGAGGGATTCACACACCTGTGATTTTAAAAAAAAGTAGCTTTTGGTAGCCAGCTAATTATCCAGAGATACTGAATATATTTAATTTCATTTAATTCATTTGCATAAATCTTCATGATATTTCGAATTTTCAGGCAATGTAGCCATATTTTAACTGTCATATGTTCTCTGTCTGTTCAAAAATACTTTTGGAAGTTATCCTGAAAAATTCCTAAATTCAGCCTAATTTCTATTCTGAAAATTTAAGAAATAATAAACTATAATTAAAATTTCAAAAAACAACAACATCCGAGCTATATATTCCTACTTTCTAAAGTACATTGTTACAGATTTTTCTCCTATCATTATCTGTAGGGTTCATTTACTTCGCATAGTGGGGTGAACTTTGTATAGTGGTTGGTAGGAAACACAACACAGACGACGTTTATTTATAGGACGACGACACAGCAGCACAAAGACGACAAATATTTACAGAAGACAACTATATACAGCCGAGACGAACACACAAGTCAGCAGACAGTAGCCCACGATAACAACAGTAGTTTGCATCTCGAGATTCCGTAGTTACAACGTCCACAGCACACAAAGCGACCCGACAGGATTCAGCGGGAAAGGGAATCTTCGAAGGATTCTTCATGCATTTACGTAAGTCTCTCCAAACAGCTGGAAATACTCCTCTGACTCTTCTTGCTTTCGCTGTCGACTCACTACTTCACACAACGGGATAGCATCTCAGTTCAGGATCGTTCCGTTCCCAAAGGCGACACAATGGGCTACGACACAGGCTTCGACAGAATACGGCAAACATAGCAATTCAGCAGTCCATCGTTGCTCGGTATTCTCTCAGCGACTCCTACGATCAGAACTTTTTTTCAAGACCTCTCAATTCAGGTATCGATTCACCAGACTACTTTGCTCCAGCAAATAAGTAGTGTTAACGTGGGGGCTAGAACCGGCAGGTGCTTATCCCTGATCATAAAAGATTGAAGAAGACATGACGGTCAATATTTGCCATGATATTCTTCGAAATATGCAAACAATGTGGATTGCATGAAAGCCGCAGCTGCTGCAGCTTCAGATTGCCAGCCTTATATAGCAGCAAAAGGAGGTGCTAAAACCTTCTGGACGAATCAGGAGCATTCTGGATATATCTTGGTTCCTAGTGGACGGATCAGGAAAATTCTCGATGTTTCGGTTATTATCCATTTTGTCACCAAGCCCTGGAATCACTGATGGTACCGTTCAATCACCGGGGTACCGTTCAATACAGATGACTATAAATCAGTCTTCATTCCGATGACATTATAAGCGCGGAAAAGCAAAATTAAAAACAATATGGTTCGTAACAATATATATGAGAATTTGGCGGCACCAGTCAAGTCTGGTGTGTAAAAAGCAAATACCCGCACACATAATCGGCTTTAATATTAGAGATTAATCAAAGAATACGCTGAAAATTAAAGGATTTTACTGTCTTACTCTCAATAATATGATAATTGACCATTATGAAGATATTTGAAGAGGTAAATAACGAAAAGTTAAAATAGTTTCAAATGAAAAAAAACTTATAGCAATAAATCATCTTAATTGTTTTATTAATATAAAAACAAATATAATTTAAGTTGCTTTTTAACAAATATTCTGCCTTTTTCCCCTTAATTTATAAAAATTGATTTATTCAGAATTCTTTAATATCTCAATGAGACTCTGATTTTATCTCATTAAAAAGTTAATCAGCCCCCCTCCCTTTGCATTTCTGTAGAACTTAATCTTGTATTCTGATGACTCATTTCAGGAATCTTCCTAGACAATGCTTTTTTTTTTTTCACATTTTGTTCATATATATTTTTTAATTTTGATTGTTAAGAATACTACCGTGTAGTAAGAAGATGTAGATATTTCGAGGAAGACTCAGATTAAAATAATTATACACACACACACACACACATATATATATATATATATTGGAGCAATGCACAAGACCTTGTATTGAGCGAAAATTATGTCTCGAATTACTACTTTTTCTAGTGCTAAAGATATTGATCACGAAAAAATTGTGTACTAACATAGCCAAAACGTGCTTTGTTATGTACGGTGCGATCATTTTTGGAAACTGGGAAGCAATATTAATTTACCTATATCGAAATTTAGCCTTCTGTTAGTCACCATTTGCATCCTAAGATGGTAGCAGTATAACTTTTGGTATAAAATTTATTCATAATATGTTCATTTGTTTTTTAATACATTTACATGAAAAAAATAAAGAAAAAAGGTCAACATACCTAAATTTGGAAAACTGTAGAAAAAAATGACAAAATGGAAATAAAACTAAGCTCGTGTCAGAACGAACAGAGTTAAAATGTCGGAATTAACCTGTGATAAGTGATATTTTGTTCACGCTAAAAAAGCCGCCATATTCTACAAACGCATGCGCAGTTTTTAATAAATACAATATAGTGACATGTTGTTGCTTGTCGGGGCAATTACTTACCATTGATCGAATAGCATTTTCAACATTTCTACGTGTGTTCTGCTTATTGGCCATCTTATAATTGCTGAATGTAATCCCAGTATTAAAAAACAACTACAAGTTGTGGTTTTCACGTGTAAGGATTAGATATATTTTCAAATAAAGGGTTATATCATAGGCTGAAAAGGCATTTTGATATCATTACATGGTTATCTGTTCATTCATTAAAATATATCATTACATTTCTAAATTTTTCTTATTTTCCTTTGGCTTTGGCCTAGTTTCAACGGCTTTCTACGTTCAAATTGTCGACAAAACTCAGTAAGTTGAAAAAATGTTTCTCATAGCAATTCACTTTTCCCTCCGATCCGTAAATTCAGCTTCATTTTGATGCACTTCCAGGCATTCATCACTATTTGTGTTGTTGTTTTTTAAAGCAATATGCATTATACAACTCACCTCGTATGCCATTTAGCTAAAATAAACAAACGATTTAGTTAATAAAAACAAATAAAGGATATTAATAATTAAAGCAAATGAAAGAACATATTTTTAACAAAATGGCATAATACCGCTAGATTTTCATGTCTTTTGAACGAAACTATGAAATCATCAGGTTTCAAAATACTTTGCCTGCTAGAACCACCGATAGTTCTCGCCATGAATTTAAATACTTTATTCAAGAACCCAAAATTCCTTTAGTTCCTGTTCCTGAAACTATCGAGGAATCAGGTGAAGAAACTGAAATTACTAATAAACTGAAGAAACAATGTGACGAGGAAGTAAAAATATCCTCTAAAAAAGAGGATACTAGTACTTTAAAGAATGCAGTGTCAAAGTTCCGCTCGGTGGGATTTAGCAGAATTTGGTCCGATGCGTTAGTTCCTAATTTAAAACCAACTGAAGATACTCTATATGATCTCAAACCTAAAGCTCATTCTCTAATTCTGGACTTAGTACGACGTGGGATTGAAGTTAGTCTCAATCAACTGGAAAAAGAAAAACCTAATCGCGACGTACTAATAACTGATTTCAGTATAGTTGAAAAAATACTCTTCACAAAAACTGGTCCTAACATTGCAACACGGAATTTTCGTTTCTGTGTTCATGCACCAAAGGCTTTCCAATTTTTTCGCCAACTTTTTGGTATAAGTATAGAATGTTTTCGCAATTCGATATGCAAAGAACCATTATCTGAACTGCAAGGCTACAGCCAGACTGGATCGATGTATACGAGTTATGATGATCGTTTCATTCTTAAGATATGTCAGAAGAAAGAAGCTGCCTTCTTGGAGAATTTTTTTCCAGGTTATTTCGCGAACGTTACCAAATATCCCAAGACTCTTCTACCAAAGTATTTCGGTCTGTATGGTTACAAGGAAGGCAGTACACATGTGCATTTCTTAATCATGAACAATTTAGTTCCAATATTTGTCGACTTGCATGAAAAGTACGATCTTAAGGGTTCTACATACTGTAAACGGAAGTTCAAAGATTTAGAAAATCAAAAACTTTATGACAGAAACCAGTGGGAGACTTTAGGTTCTCAGGTCACATTAAAAGATTTGGATTTTCTGGAACGTTTGCCAGCGGGTCTTTATTTGAAACAGAAGTTTTACACCCTCCTTATGCAGTCCGTTGAAAGGGATTGCAAAATTCTACAAGCTTACAACATAATGGATTATAGCTTGTTACTTGGAATTCACATACCAGGTAACATTTACTGGAGTGTATGTGAGGAACTAAATACATCATCAGAGTTATATAAAATTTCAAAATTAGAAGCAGCAAGAGAGAAGAAAATAGATAATTTAATAGGACCATTTGAAGCTCGTACTTCCAAAGGTTGTAGAGTGCACTTATATTTAGGCATAATTGACATTTTGCAAAGTTTTACTGTCAGAAAGAAATGTGAACATATGTATAAGTTACTGATTTATTCATCAAATGAGATGTCAGTTGTCAAACCAGAAATTTATGCTGAACGTTTTCAGAATTTTTTGAAACAATCTGTCTTTAAGTGTATACCAGAACTGATTTCGTACCAAAAGAAAGAAAAGGAGTTAGTTCAAAAACTTCTGGAAGATTTCCCAAACGATGTTGAAATTTGGTTTTAAATCTCTTTCTGCTTTATTTTTATGGTGAAATCATGTTTATGAGTTTACAATATTAATTAATAAAAACTTATTATTTTCATTTTATTAATTTTTAAAGTTATATCAAGCAAAATTTTTATCTTTTTTCCTTATCCATCAAATTTCTGTCTTTAAAAAAATACAGATATAATAAAATTTTGTTATATATAACATCTTCATATTTTCAGGACGTAATATATATATATATATATATATATATATATATATATATATATATATATTCCCTAAAAGGTTCAATCAATGAATTAATGCGATTTTTTGGACATTGATATTTTTTCTTCTGATATTTTTGACTATTTATGATAACTCTGAAACTACTATGTATGTAAATTATTATGCATGTTTTTAATCCTTGTTTTAAGTTTTAACCATTAATTGATTTCATTCTTAATTAAACCAACAATCGCATGCCCAAAATTCTGTACGTTAAACATTTTTACAATTACAAATATGAATCCGCTAGTGAATGAATATAATTTGAATAATTTCGAAATATTTTAGTTCATAATTTTAGAAAGTCTAAACATTTTGAAATTCTAATAATGTCACATTCAGGATAGATACATATATTTATCAGAAATAGATTGATTGCAACTAAGCGAAGTTGTATTAGAAATAAAGAGAAAGTAGTATTAGAAATAAAGAAAAAACTCTGTAAATGTTAAAATTTAATATGAATCTAGACATGTGGTTTGAATTTTTAGGAAACCAAAGTTTCCTATGCCTTATTCGACCTTCTTGTTAAATATAGAATTATTGATAATCGTATGCTAGTTCACATAATCTAATAAAATTCTTATTTGTAAAAAATATTCGGCATAATTGGGATACCTAAAATTTGTCACCGAATTCTGGAAATGCGTGAAAATTATCAGATAACAATCATTCTTCTCAGTTAAAATTACTTATTAGGCCAAAAAAATTCATAATAAGGAGAATAAGTAAGCTCTGATTCTTAAAATTAATCTTTGTTTTTACAAAAAGAATCAAAAGATAAACGCAATCGTCCTTTCCCCCTCATGCCTTGCTTTTTTGACACTTTTTAAGATTTTATAGTGTAAGGAGATCCAAAAATTAAGCTTAGTATTTCTCTGAAAATGAAAATAATCCCGATTTATTTTCTTATGAATGGAATATATCTTTGAAATACAAGCATGTTTTCAACACTTTTTATTTGGCACAACAAAAACAAAAATAACTTTTTTTTACTAGATTTCTGGTACCATAAAACGAAAAAGAACTGTGAGGTTTGAAAATAAAATTCCGAGTTTACTGGCATGCATCAGTTCTAAATTTTAGATGCTATTATTTTTCTTTTTAGTAAAAGTTGGTTGACATCCATTCCATAGTGAATATTGAATAATAAATCACAAACAATATTATTTTGATAAAATAACGTTTTTATGATTTCGGTGTCTAAAACTATTATGATATTATATTTAATTTGTCTTCTCAAAATCTCAACGTGTGCAAAATCTATTGATGACCATAATAACAAATAACTGAAATTGTTATCAAAAATGTTTTCGTTAATGACTTAGCTTTTACCAAAAAAATAATTTCCAGAATACACATTTGTCACGATAAAACGTGTCTTGAACTGCTCCCAATTGTTATTTTTATTTAATCAGGTACACATAATTACGTTAATATTCGTATCGATTGCAAAATGAGGAAATGCTATATTTAAACAACTGTTCAGTTAGTAAAATCTGGAATATAGACTGACCTTCATGAATATTCACAATATTTACCAATAATGGTAAAACCGAAACAGTACTATTGTCAAAAAATTGCATTCTTTTCTGGAAATCTCTCCACACGTTAGTGTAAAACCTTCATTTTACAGAAAAACAAAAACATCCGAATTATATAAAATTGGATCGCAGCCAGCAGAAATTAAGATATCTTGGGGTTCAGTTCAACTGGACATTCATCTTACAGCTCGTTCAACATATATCCTCATCTACTAAACATTGCAATGATGTTCGGTAAGCTCCAGCTCTTGATTGTCTGTGTTGCAGCTTTTTCTGTACTTATACAGGCAAAACCACAATATGGCTATCCGGCTCAAGCTGCAACAAGGAGGGAGTCAGTAAGCTATACCCCAACTGGCCAAAGGACCACTTACGTTGAAGAAACCGTTGCATCTCCCTATGGAGGAGCTCGACAATCTGTCACAAAGCAGACATCCTATGGATATGGTAAATAGCTGGCATCGTTTCTGGAGAATGCTATCTTTGATGTCATTTCATCTATGGGTCTTGTTATGGACTGGGAAAACTTTTCTTATACATCACTTGAAATATGTTTATGCGCCTATATTTCCCTTGAAATAATGTTTTTTTTGGTAATTAATATATTATTTTCATCCTAGAATAGCGCCAAGTAATATTTTTACACCAGCATTTTTTATGCTTCAAGCAATTAAAAGATCTATGGTTATATTTACGTGTTCTAGTCCTTCTGTTTTTTTTCAAATGCTAAAACCATGCCGTCTTATTACTGTAGCCATTGAAATATTTTATTTTCTAAGATTGATTTTGTACTTTTATCTAAATAATTATTTTTAATATTAATATATATTCATATCAGTGTATCAGATTTTTTCAGTTATTTATATAATTTACGTTTCATTTTGTTATATTATTTCCTGTATCAAATTTCCTTAATCTAAATATTCTATATTGGGAAAATAATAATATTTATATACGTAATAAGCAATTGTATTTTAGAATTGATTTTGAACTGTATTAAGATTAGAATTGATTTTGTACTGCGCAGATGTTAAATTTTATATTATAAAAATGTCGAATTTTTGCATAAAAATGTTCATTTATAATTTGCTTTCATTATTCTCTAAAGAGTATTGGAAAGGCTTAGGTTTAAGAACATGGTACTGTCTTCTATCTCTGTCAAATATAAAATTTTTCAGACGAAATTGTCTCATAAATATTTAATAACTGTATGCATACAACTTTGATTATAAATATATTATTAAAATGTTGATGGTAAGTTGTGCAAAATAAGGACTGACGAAAGTTATCGAAATATGAACTTTTCCATGAGATATATTTATAATAGCCGTGAAGAAAAATAACTGATAGGAATATTCTTAAGAAAGGAAAAAGGTTTAGGAAAAAAAATCTACTGATCTTTTAAACAGAAATTTTTCAAAATAAAAATTGAAATGATACAATATTTACCATAGCATTGAAAATGTTTGAAAAAAATGAATGAGCTATATATTAATAAAAAATATTAGATTCAATTTTAAATAATGTACAGAAAGAATTTTTTTAATTCATGCAAATGCTAGCAAATATTCTGTAAAGTATGTAATTCTAGGAAGCACATGATTAGAGAAAATACACATATTTCTGAAAAAATATTTATTCATTTGACATTTAAAATAAACCTTTCACAGCTATAAAATATAAAACTTCGAAAAATAGGACATAACATATTTCATTTTATTTTAAATATACGATCGCTAGAAACTTATGTGAAAACCAGGCGTTACTTTTACGAATATTTAATATCTCTCATTTGTTATCAGAACTGAATAGTCTTTAAAGATTTCATTGTTATTTACATCATTTATTGTCTCTTTAACTATAAATTTAAAACCAGAAATATATTGACTAATGGTATGAAATTGTTTAATGTTATTCGAATTCTGAGCATTCAGGAAACTATTAAATAATTATTTACTATAATTATGTATATTTATGAAATTAGCAAGTTACTAATTTTTAGTTTTATCAAATTATTGGTATACAGGCATTTGATAAAAAAAAGTCAAACAACAGGTACTTTAAAGAGGTATTGAAAAAATGCTACTTATACAAGTAATTAAAACATTATACAAAAGGAAATTTTTACAATTTCAAAATAATCTTAATATAATTTGCATAAATCGAATTAAACTATTATAAACTCCATAATAGAGCTGACAGTAAAAATAAATTCAACAAAAATGTTTTCGTAGATAAACATAGAAAAAATTATTTTTCACGCATCTTTTAAAGAAAAAATAATGAATGTCATTCAAATAATTACTCATTCAAATGGTTATAGCTACAACACTGAGTATTAAAAATATTATTAGAGGAAAATATGTGAAGATGTGGAAAATAAACAAAAAAAATACATGCATATGCTATAATCAATATGATTTGGATTACTTGGATAAATTTTTCATTTCATCAAAAGTCATTCTAGATTAAAATGAATAATTCAATTAATTAATTAAAAAATTTCCAAGAATTTTCATAATTCATTTTCTTGAAATAGGCATAGAAAAATATAATTGATGTTAACCTTTTACGCCGAACTCTTCATGCAGTATAAAGTCTGCGAGTTGCTTAGGCAATCTTCTGATGATCCAGAAACTAAATCTGGAGTACACCATTCCAGGATTGTAAGAATATTTCGGGCTCAATGCCATCACGGCCTCTTCTATACAATCAACCACCTGTTGGGGTTTATCACTGATGGAATAATTCACAAACCTGATTACGGATTTTTTGTATCGTTGTAAGTAATCTTCTGGATATAATTCTTTAACTTCTGTAGGTGCTTGCTCCCAGGTTTTAGTAGCAACTTTCACAATCGAATCTGCTTTTGTTATGTTTGTTCTGAAATGGAATGGAAATAAAAAAATAAAAAAAATTATTAATAAAACGATAAAAAAACAGAATTCTGGAAATTTTGCAAGTAGCAAGCAATATGCAGGGCAGAGACGTAACTAGATAGTATGAAGCTTCAAGTAAATATTTAAGGGCAATAAATCAGGCGAGATCTGGGAGTCCTGGGTTCAAGTTCCGGTTCGGGCGTGTTAGTTCTTCCTCTGTTCAATCTGCGAGATGTGTGAATATGCCCTCCTGTAAAAAGGGGTTGTTCAAGCGAATGAGTGGTGCGTGAGTGGAAAAGTCATACTCTTGGCCCTAGCTAGCGCTACTAAAACAAGAAACGCTCCCTATCGGCTTAACTCGCTGCCTTCGCAAAAACAGGATTGTCCGATAATAATAAGAAACAACACTCTTTATAATATAATTGATTATTAAAGGATGAAAAAAAAAGAGTGTACATTTTGGTAAGTTTTATCTTTTCGACCGAAATGGAAACAAAATTTGGCGTGCAACTACTAGTTTGTTAACAAAACCAAATCTCATTTACCTAAATCATTGCTGTTTTGAGCTATTAGTTTTGCAAACTGAAGGTCCGTTAAATATTACCCTTCTGATTGACTTAATTTAAAATTTGATAAGAATCTGCAATCTAGATGCTAAAATTGTAAATCGAATTTCATCCATCTAACTCTTCATGTTTTGCAATTATTATGGTCACCTGTACTCGAGCAGATAGACTTCCTGTGAATAAATTTCGTTCAAAATTTGATAGCAATCAACAAAATCGGCATGCAGATCCCATACCGAATTTCACGTCTAGCTCAGATTTTTTTTTTTTTTTTTTTTTTCATACGTGTCTTAACGAAGAGTACGAGAACATAAAAATTCGCTTTCAATAGATATTTTGTTCCTTCCCTAATGATATGCATGTCTTATACAATTTAAATTTAAAAATATTTTTAATTTCTATTTAGGAGTCTCTTTATGATCCTCATAAAATGAGAATTTTAATGAGGTTAAGAATTAGAGATGCTTGACATTCAAAAGGTTTAAAAATGGTGCAGAACATACATCTCAAAACTTAATCTTTTCTTATCAAACTGCTATAAAAAAAACCCATGTTTTTTCCCAGTCTACAAAAAGAAATAGCAAGTCAGACCATCTTCATCTTTTTAATTCTCATTTCTTTTTATATAATTAAGTATTTAAAAACCGTCAAGTTATTTTTAGTGTGAATAACCAGAACAACGCGAAAAACAAATTCATCGTATCTTAATTTTGTAATACTAGCCGCCTTTGGCGACCAGCTGGTTCGCCAATCTTACTGCTGTTTAAAAATATCAGTTAAATACTTTATGTAACGTGAATGTTAATTAAATAATTTATGTAACTTGTCTTTTAATAGCTACTTTATTAAAATATTTTTAAGGTTAAAATTTTGATAGTCATAAAATTCACTTATGCCGTTATAAAAGTCTTAAACCCGTAATGTACTATATGTCTCTCTAATTATCTGTCAGCTTTCACAAAATTGCAACTTTCAATTAAAATGTAAATAATTAAATAGCAAACTGATATAAAAATATCTTTTACCAAAAGCAAGCATCTGTTTTTTTTAATATAAGTAAAAGAGAATCATTACGTGTACTACTGAATAATTACAATAATTTATGTAATATTTCAAGAATTATTCAACAAAACTTACTTAGATCAATCATAAAATTCAGGTTTTAGTTTTACTTTCAAAAAGATTTAAGTGATGCGAATAATAATATTTTTATTTAATTTTGGTCCATAAACATAATTTAAAAAATTATTGAGTCTAAATTTTATACATCTTTTAGATCTAAGTAATCATATTCTATGAAATATTTTTGACACTTCAACTTTCAAATAAATACATGAAGTTTTCTATCTTCTACTATCATATTTGATCGACTTATGAAGTTTTGAATAGAAATGTTTAGAACATTCAACGTTTTCATTCTAGGCTAGTCAGTCTTGAGAAATCCTGGACGTTGATTGGGATATCATCTTTGGAATGGTCGATGAAATGGTTTAAAATTATCCGTTTTTATTGAATAGTGATCTCCAAACATTCATAAATCAGTCAGTTTTAGAGACTGAGTTGATTGAAGTTTATCTCTTTTTATTTAAAAGCTAAACATTCTTCATTTTTAAACCATTTATAGACTTATATTACATACAATGTAGTTATTTACTTCATTTAGATCCTTTTTACAGATGCATTTCTATTATTAAAGTTTTACAATTTAGTCGT
The DNA here is from genome assembly GCA_026543055.1 of Argiope trifasciata. Lineage (NCBI taxonomy): Eukaryota > Metazoa > Arthropoda > Arachnida > Araneae > Araneidae > Argiope > Argiope trifasciata. Next base: position 2,435,725 of record JAPMOQ010040745.1, read on the forward strand.
TGGACCTTGAATTGAAAAAATATGTATATTAAACCATGTTTGTCAAATAAAGCTCATTTATTTATTTAATAATATTGTAAAAGTCACATGATTTTTTCTTTACATTTTCTTTTTAGAAAAAAACATTTCATATTTATTTCATTTCATGCAGACATGTGCTGAAAATTGCATCTTTATATATTTAATTTGCAATAATTAATTATTTTTTAATTTGAGTTTTTGTCAATCAGATAGCTACATATCGATAAAAGATAATATTTTCCTTTTCACTCGTCAAGTGCTCGCGCAGATTAAAGTTTATTGTTTTGTTCGAAATATATTGTTGAAAAATATGGTTAAAATATTTTTTAATTCATTAAAAATAGAAGCTTAAACTATATGTTAAAATACTGACATCATTAGAAAGCTAATTGTTTTACCTTTAATTTGATGTAAAAATAATCTTTGTGCAATAATATTTTCGGAAATTATAGCGGGAAAATGTCGAAATTTCGCTTAATTTTTAATTAATTCAAATTCTAATTAAAAATTCAAAAAACGGCTTCAAGGTGCACATTCCGGACCTCCAAGGTATTCATGCACCAAATTTGGTAGCTGTAGGTGCAACGGTCTGGCCTGTAGAGCGCCAACACACATACACAGACATTGAGATTTGGCGACCAACTGGCTCTTCTTGAGTAATGCATTCTAAAATTTTCTATTGAATACTAACATACCCTGCTCTTTTTATAACTTATCAGTCAAATATATTTAAACTTCAAACTTCGATAGTCACCTAACTCATATTTTTATAAAAGCCTTACGATTATAAGTTCATAGTACTATATATCTCTCTGATCAGCTGTTATGGAATTAAGTGAAAAATATTGCATCTAATTCTTATCCCATAATATTACACTGCGATTTCAACACGTGCTGAGCATCACACTTTCCTCGGGTTAATTTGCAATAAGAGTTAATTTAATCATTCCATTTGAGTTTTGTCAAAGTACCTGTTAAGCACTGGCACACTCTTAACGTGCTCTTGCCGGCTAAATTCTACTTTCTTTTTTGTGAGAAATTAATTGTTGGAAAATACAATTACAGTATTTTTTTTAAAATTCATTAAAAATAGAAACTTAATTTATACGTTAAAACATTGATATCAATGAAAAAAAAGCAATTTTTAAGAAGATTTAAAAAACATTTTTGTCTGTAATATTTTTAAAAGTTATCGCAGGAAACGTTAGCGTTATTTTTTATTAATTAAAACTTTAAAAAATCCATCAAGGTATACCTTTTCATCTGCCAAATTAATATGTTCATACCAAGTGCGGTATCTCTAGATCATATGGTTTGGTGTGCAGTGCCCTAACACAAATGCGCACATTCATGCATATAAGGAAACACATATTCATTTGATTATCAGCCTTGGATTAATTCCTGGCATTGGTTGACCTAAAATTTATATCTCCTTTAAGATGGTGGATGTCAAGATCTAAAAGGATACGTTTTCATAATAACATTCTTTTACTTTTATATATCAGTCAGTTTTAATGATTGATTTGGAAGATTGATTGATGTAGCAACTTTTATTTAAAATATTAATAAAAATATTTTGTAAAATATGGCTCACAGAGTAAATTATGAAGAAATCCAAAACTCATTATTCATCAATGCATTGTTTGACTCAAGCTACATAAAATGTAATTAATTACTTTATTTAGACCACGTTAACAGCACTAAACAATATGTATGCCTAATACTAATATTTTACAAATTGGCCATTCGTCCGGAATTTGAATGCGTATCCTGTATGAATTCAATCAGGTTAAATAAAGAAGATTTATTGAATTAATGATTTAGTTATTACAAACGATTATAGAAACCTTTGCTTTGCATTTATTTTTTAGAAACTATCACATTTTATATTTATTTTATTTTATCCAGTCACGTGCTGAAAGTTACATTTTTTTAGACTTAATTTGCAATAATAGTTGATTTTTTTATTTGAACTTCCGTCGATATGATGGCAACACGCTGATAAAACCTAATCTTTTTCCCCTTGACGTGTTCGTGCAGATTAAATTTTATTGTTTTGTCCTGTTTGAAATACGTTGTTGGAAAAATATAGTTAAAATATTTCTTTAAAGATTCGTTAAAAATAGAAGCCTTAAGTTATATCTTAAAACACTTATACCATTAGAAAGCTAATTTTTTTCTTCAACTTGATGTAAAGATCATGTTTGTGCAATAATATTTACAGAAATTAAAGCCGAAAAACTTCGAAATTTCGTTTAGTTTTTAATTAATTCAAATTTTAGAAAAAAATTCGAAAAAAGGGCTCCGAGGTGCACATTCCCGACCTCCAAGATGTACATGTACCGAATTTGGTAGTTGTAGGTCCAACGGTCTGGCGTGTAGAGCGCCAACACACAAACATATTGAGCTTTATTATAAGTATAGATATAGATAGACAGATAATAGCTTTCCTGCTGATGTGTGTTCTATGCAAATAATATGACCCACCTATAATTTAACTCAACGTTTATTTATTAATCATCATTGAATAATTATGAATTAGTGCGTAAACACAGAACCATTCTTCTAACACCTTAAATACCTTTTGATGACATTATAATATATAACTAATCGCCTTTAAATTGCCTTATGGAAATAAAATGTTTCCTTTTCAAATGGTCGTATTATATATTAAGGAAAATTGAGACAATCTGTACGTGATATTTCCTCATTCACAGTACTAATAGAAGGAAAAATGGCAACCAATACTGCGTGATCATCAGAATAGGGAAGCGGAGTATTGTTTTGCCAAAAATGGCAAATTTGTCCTCATCGGTTCAAAGAAAACTGTATTTTTCCGGAAAACAGCTTTGTTAATTTACAGTGACAACTCCCGAGGAAAAGTTTTTGGTTGTGTATTGTATTGTCAATAAGCGAAATGATGCATAAAAATGATGCAATAAATGATGGAAATTCATTCAGAAGCCTTGAATGAATTTCAACTTTTTAAAGATTTAACTTGTGAACAAATATTTCTCGTTTTGAAGTAATATGATTGCTGATTAAAGTGTGAGAGTATCGGTTAAAAAATAAAATTCAGGATGAAATTTAGTATAATGGTTGTATATTTTCTGGATGTTCACTCATTAAAACGTAAAACAGCAAAATACAGCTAATATTGTTTCTAACTTGTCTCTCTAGGGCATTCTTATATAATAGTAACTTGCCTCTTTACTTGGCAGCTCAGTGATGTGGTTTCAAAATAATTAATGAGTGTGTAAGATGTCTGAATTCGATTCTGTGCGTTTCGCTCATTTTCCCTTCAGATTTTATTTTGTCAAAATTGTTTAACTTTAATTAATTTATAAACAGTTTTAATTAATATATTTCTCGTTTTTTATGCAAGAAATGTTTATTTAAAGGTTCTTTTCTTAATACTTGAATTATAGCTTTAAAAAAATATGGATGTATTGTTTTAATTTCAAAATTAAATCAAATTAAAATTTATAGTTTTATTTAATATGTTACTAATTTTATACTAAAATAAGTGTTTACTCTCCTAACACTCACATTATAGTTAAATTTTTAAAAGAAATATAATGTTTTAATTAAAAAATAATTTAAATTGAAATATCTGATTAGAGTATCCAGTTTTGATTAATAAGTTACTCCTACTCTTTCTATTAAGATAAATGTTCATTTACCTAATTCTTGAATTAAAAAATAAATTTAAAGCAAAAAATTAACTGAAAATAAAATTTAAATTATAATAAATATTAACTAATTGCTAATATCATAAAAATATTTCATTCACTCTTTCTGGCTGATTAGATTTCAGCTTCATACAAGATTCGAAATGGTGATTTTCTTATAATTTCATTTACATCACAAGTGTTTCGCATTATCGTTTGAATTTGAACGATCTTATAATCCTGGACCATCTGCCTGCACATTCAAAAACTTAACATCTGCTTTTTACAGCTTTTGTTATGATTACTAATAGGAACATTGGCTGACGAATTTTATAAATTATCGGCTGCTCCCTTTAATATCTGATATTTCGTTTCTATCCATTTATTATTTATAAATATATAAAGAAAACACATATATCTTTCAACGTCATAAATGTTTTTGATATATTTAGTACAAAAAAGCTCTAATATATAATTAAGATAAGTATTATCCTGAAGTTTCCAAATAAAAAGAAAAAAACTTTTTAATGTCAGTGTTTTGACGTAATCATATAAGGATTTCAGTTCCCATTTTAGAGTTTAGCTACGCAAAATGGACTGGAGAAGAAACATCTCGATTCTAGGGTGACGCTTTTAAGATATTAAATTCTCAATTTAAAAATTTACAACGACAAGAAGAAGAAATCAAAAGCTTTTTGGTTTCAAGTGCTAAATATATATATATATATATATGTTATGCCCCTATTGGTTGTGCAATAACATACACACATACCATACATCTTTAACATACACACAAACAAAAACTGAAAAAAAAGACTGCTTCTCTCTAAGGTCAAAAGTCAAAGTTAGTAGGCATTAAAAAGTTTCAGTAAAGAAAGAAAAATTTTTAGAGGGTGCTCACTAAAATTGCTTTTTTGGGGAAAGATTTTGCAAGACTGTATTAATCTTATACTGATCTTAATTGTGGATTTATAATTAATATCAGGTTTTTTTCCTAGTTTTTTGTTCTCATTCAAATTGATGATTCAATTATATTTCAAACAATGCAAGAGAACATGGCCAGTGTCATTTTTTTAATTACAAAAAGGAAAGTAAGGATTGACATAAATTCCAAATTTATTCAGCAAAGCTGGTATATAAATCATCCGGATAGTTAGGCTTGTTATCCCGCCCTCGCTCTCACTTTATTTTTCTTAGTCATAGAATAAGGGATAAATGACAGAAATATCTCTTAGTTTCTCGATTCTTGGTGTTTTAATAAATTTGGTACATATCATGAAGCGAGATTTTCTATAATACAGGATAATATCTTCAAATGCAATTCTGTCAAAGTATGGGTTCGACTACCACATTTTTGTGAGTATCTCCGCTTTTTTTCGTTATAAAAAACATTTGAATGTCTTAAGAATTCAAACAAATATGATAATTTAAACTTTAAAGAAATAAACAGGACACATGGAAGATAGTAAACAAACTTAAAGTTAATGAAGAAATTTCCTTATCAATCACGCCATTTGACGACTGAGCGCAGATACCATTTATTGGTTAAAAGTCAAAAGTTTGCAAGTTATTTTCTCGAAATTTGGGTTCTATTGGTAATGAAGCATTCCCAATTAAATTTATCAGCCTGTTCCCTTCTCTTATTAGTTATTACCCCTTCTATTTCACAGGCAAGCACACATAGTTGCAATGTGTACGTGTATTGAGGGGAAGGCGTGGATTTCAATCATTTGGCTTTTTTTTGTTGTTGTTGTTTGTTTGCTTGCTTTTTTTTTCCCGAGTAGACGCATTCCATCAAGCAAAGGAAAGTCGAAAAATACTTTGCTTTTAAATTAATGAATGTAAATTTGAGATTGTGATTAATCTCCTAGATCTCCTCAGATCTGGAGAAAGCAAGTTATTGCGTCTCTTTGTTTATCAGTTAACACCGCAACTCAAAAATGTAGTCAGCTTGATGGATTAAGTCAGGAATGTGGTCATTACAACAGAACCTGTAGGCCAGTATCAAGTCTTGGACCAAATCCCACCACATCTAGTCTATTTATCAAGCTTTGAGTGGGTAAACAAGTAGATAAAAATTATGATAATCATAATTGACGTTCTCTTTTGATAAAGTTATTTCCTGAGGCATTTTTTTCAAAAAGCGCAACGAACCTAAACATTCTGTGTTATTCACGGATAACTTTTGTGTGGGAGTATACAAAATAATCAATGAGCGATCAATCGAACAATGTTTTCTAATTGAAGTGAAAGCAATCAATTTCTTAAACGAACGCATTTTTTACAATTCGGTAGGTCATAAAATGTGTTCCATTAAATATTAGATGCATTAAACTGATTTAAATAGAAAATTATGTATTTAGGCTCTTTTAAGCTATTTCCGAGGGAGGGAGAGTACTATGCTAAGTCAAACCATAATAACGAGCAATTTATATATCTATTTTTTACATGTTTTTCCATATTCCTGATTCGTTTATAGTTGTTGTGAAGTTAAAATATTTCATTTATACCATGCAAAGGTTTCTAATTTTCAATACCGTTTTCCTATTTCAAAAATTCGTACTTTTTTCACTCATTTATTATTTTTCTATTTTCTGTTAAGGAGGGAACGTTTTCTAGAAATTAGGAGGATATTATGTTTTATCTTCTTACTAGTAATTTAATCAAGAAAGTGCAAAAATCCGTCCGTCGTAATAAATTATTCGAACAACAGAGACAGTCGGCAAGTAACAAAAAAATGCTTCAATTAAACGCCTATCGGCATGAGCATAAACAGCATAAAATGAGAAATATATAAATATCTAGAATGCAATAAATATAAGATTTTTATCTTGATAAAGGCTTAGTATTAAATATAATTATTATTTTCTGTAATAAATAGTAACCATCTTTTAAAAAAATTAAAATTATTACTTTCAAATGAATTTTTAATTAGTAGAATTTAAATTTGTTGTAATCAAGACTATTTGTTAAAATTTTTCTAATAGATATTTTTATTTATATGGCAGTCCCTTAAAAAAATTCACAAACTGTGCTTTACTGTATTGTTCACAACTAAGTAATTTCCTATTTCACTTTTCTATGGAGTCTTGTAATTATTTAGTCTTAGTCTTTGTGTTATACGAGAATGCTGCATGTCTTTAATTATGATGAATGTGTATGTTCGCGGTCAATAGATCACAGCTCTGGTCCGTTTGACTTACAGGTGCCAAATTTAGTTTAGAATATACATATCTTGAAAGGCATGCATCTTTAAAAATGCTTCAATAATATATATATATATATATATTTAAAATTACTAATTAAAAATATTTTTTAGTTTTATAAAAATAATTAATTAATTAAAAATTAAAAACTTAATCTTGACATTTTTCAACAACTTCAAAAAATAGTACTAAAAAAATTAAATTTTTTATCATAACAAAAATTTGAAGGAAAAAAAATGTCCTTTTAACGATATTAATTTCGTAGTGATGCAATTACAAATTACTTTCTGAATTTTGACAATTTTTGTAAAAATAGTTCCAACTATCGATTACATTGTTACCCTATAATTTAAACCGTTTTCACTGGTTCATCAAATATTTAATCGCGTGGTTTTCTTCCGTTGTTGTGATCAAAGATTAAAGATTATGTTTAACATTTGTGCGGTTTCCAATGCAAATAAGAATGTGAAGTTACAATATAGCTGAAGGTAGTAGACGATTGATCGAACATTCACGTTTTTAATACCATTAAAATGCCATGGGACATGTTTCCATTAGAAAGGATCACGAACACGCTGAACAGATGTGGTATGGAAAGGGAGAGGGCCAACTCAGATGTCATTTTTGTCACTTGACGGCGGTTTAAAATCACGAAGTCCGTTCCCAAACAGCCTTAGTGCTGCTTTAAAAACAGGACGTTAATATAAGTCAAATTAAATTCCAAAATAAGCTATGCTATATCTGATCATCCAAGTAAAATTGAAGATGACTAAATAAAGAATATAATTCATGAAGACAGTCATTGGGCAACATGAGAAATCATAAAAAGATCTAAATTTTCACACAGATATCAGAAAGTATTTAAGGTAACAAGGCTATAAACATTTTAAAAACCCTCGATTTTTGATGTCTTAAAATCGAAAATCATTATGTAACAAAATGTATTGATACCTGGAATTTGCTCATGAAATACAAAAAAAAAAAAAAAAAAAAAAATGAAAGCTAAGAAACTGATTATTTACAAAAATTCCATTTGAAAATAACGAAAAAAGCAAAATGAACTAATAGGAATATTCGAAACTAATACGTAACAGGTTTTATGATCGGTTCAGTGAAATTATTAAGAGAATTGTATGTCTTTATCAGACGATCAATTCTGATAGATTTAGAAATTAACTAAACTGAAAAACGCAGTCAAAGAATTAACAAAATGATGAAATGGAAATACAAGAGCATGCTCATCTTAGATCATTTGGCAAAAATTGATGTAGCTTGACTGAGATATGATACCATTTTCACAAACCAGTCTTGATGCTATTTCATGGAATTAATTTTACATTTTGAACATAAACGATAAAAAATGCTAGCAATGATGATGATTTTTCCAAGTTACACTTTGTTAATAATAATTATTTTTCCAAATTAGATCACTGCTTTTGTAAATATGGAATTATGATTGGCCGAACCAAGACGAAAAGTCATAAGCAAAAATTAGCTATGTATTATTGAATGCATTTATTTTATTGCTTGAAGAAATTATCATCGATTTTCTTTCAACATTACACATTTATTCAGCTTCGAAACAAATAACATGATTAACATAATCGAATCACTGAGACGGAAATGTCCGGCTTTGTGTAACCGAAACAGACAATTCAGCTGTATTGTTTTATATCTTCCAGCTTAGCCCGCGATTTCCGTAAGTTGGCTATTAGTCTTTTTTTTTTTTTTTCATCTTGCTTTTACGCAGTTTAGTTTATTCATTTTTACAATTACAGATCTTTATTATGTTATTTTTACAATTACAGATCTTTATTATGTAATCTATAGTATCTGTTTACTTTTTTGAAAAATATTTGAACTTATTTGTAAACATCGCATCTAAAAAATGATTTTTAAATTACGTGGTCAGTATGTTAAAACCGTATTGTTGAAAAATTAGAATAGAGTGCGCATGTTATACAGGAATAGTACTATCATTATGTTATAAAATAAGAGGATTTACAGAACTGAGATCTTTTTTTGAGATCAGTTGAATGATTGAACAATTGAATGATTTAAAACTTCTGATATAATTTTTTTAAATTTTAATCGCATTTTTTAAAATCAAAAATAATGTTTCAAAAACAATGAAACGACTGTTTATCTTATCTTAAATTTATTTCTGAATCGTATGTTCAAAAAGAAAAATAAATTTATCTTTTCGGCTTCCTCATGAATTGGTGTAACAATATACATGACGTATAGTAACGAATTTCTTTATTCACATTTAATTTCCCTTTTAACTTTGATAACCGAAACTGGTTATCAAAATTTTATAAGAATTGAAAAATTCTGAGGTAGAGATATGCATTTACAAATTAAAATTTCAGGAGCCTTTCCTAATACGTCTGTTTTTATAATCGTATTATTCAACTTCAATAAGGCGAATATTAATGAAACAATGCTTTTAAAATAAGATCCCTATACTTCAAATTATTTAAATAATTTTAGGCGAAAGGGTATGGGATTACGTACTTCAAAATATAATAATACGGAAAAATGCACCTTTTATAATTTATGATAATATTCCTTAAAATATTAAAACAATTCTTTTACAAATAGCATTTTGACAGTTTTCAGTTATTCCATGCTGGCAAAAAGGTATGGTGTGACATCGAAGTTTGCTAATTCAGGAAAATTTTATTTCTTATATGTGTGTAATTTAATGTTATGTGTGTCTTGTGATGTGGAATCTAGAAGAAATCTCATTAAAATATGATTCTCAAAGGCCAGTGTTTTCATCGGCATAACACCATGAGTCTCATTTCACAACAAATGGCACCCGAAGGGGGGGGCGGGCAATGAAAAAGAATTATTCTCATTTCACTACAAGTTACTTTTTGTGGGTCTATTCCATATTTATAGTAGATAAGATTAGGGGAATACAATTATTGTTGAATAAAAGGTTGTTTGTTTTTTTTTAATTTTCGAATAACTTATCAATAAAGAACTTTTAATTTTTGAAAGTTCTAATCTTCAAATGAAAATTATGGAAAGAATAATCTTCAGCAAAAATAATAAGCCTTTTGTTCTATTAAATGTAAAATCCTACATAAAGAATATAACTTTAATTAATAACCGATTAATGTCTCAAATCTATATAAGAGCTTCCCTTAAATTTATATATAGTGCATATTTATATGCAAGCTTAACTTCGCATTGCAGAATTGGATTTACTTATATTAACGTCCCGTTTCAGAGGATACAAGAAGATATTTTTGAGAAAGATCTACACCAAAGGGAAAGCATTTGTTCGAAAACGGATCGCACTAGGATCATGTACATTATGGAAATCGGGTCTTGAACTTGGAACCCCCAATTCCCACAGCATGACTTTACCATTATTAATCTGTGAAGCACTAGCATTATAGAGAAGTAAATATTTTATGCCTCCTAACTTTGACAACAAAATGCTTAATATTAATGCCAAGAATAAGGGATTTGCATCCTACAGGATATTTCATTTGTCTTTCAAGCGTTTTGGAGATAACGCATTCGCATATCCATGTTTATAAAAAAAGGGCGAGATTAACCCAAGGGTTAAGGGTTTATAGACAATGCAAGTTTTACATCTCCCTTTCCCTTCCACATCTATTAAACTATAAAAAATTATAGGTTTTAATTTAATTTTAATAAATAATAGTTTCACTAAGTATTTTTAAAAACAGAATAGCACAACTAATAATCTCAGCAATTCCCTTTTAAAAATTACAAATTTAGTAGCAATTTTAAACAAAATGGTAAAAAAAAATTATAAAACTTTTTTTAAAACAAATACTTTAATACAAAGTTCACCAGAGCTGTTAAAATAAGAATCACTCAACCAGCTGCGAAAAATATTGGACCTCATTGATCTGAAGGCTAATTTGGAAAAAGAAAAAAATCTTACGAAAAATAATTAGAGGCCCCAATAATTCTTTATTTTAATTTGAATAAATTGGAGTACATGGCCTTTATAGAACAAGCGAAAGCATAAAATTAAAATTGCATGAAAATACCTCCTAAAAATATTTGGAGGCATTGAAAACCTCAATATAGTAGTTTCGCTTATTTGAATATTTGAGACTGATAGATCACCCAAAAGCCATTCAATCGGATAATGGATGGATCCAAAGTTTGATATGCATGAAAATTTTAGGTGATGAAACTGTCTGCCAAATTTCATTCACTTGGCTCATTAATTTAATTTTTTCAGTTATCGTGTTCACGGACATATATCCAAAAAAATGGGAAGGGCGAGGGTTTGAATTCAACTATGCATAAAGCACAGATATCCATAAATGTTGGCATTTTTAGATATGATAAGAATTTTTCTTCGTCTTCGATTAACCTCCTAACTGTTTTGCTCTTGTTATCATCTAAGAGTTATCTTGTAATTAGCTGACACCTTCCGATACAGGAATGAACTGTCTTATTAATTCAATTAAGAATACATAAAACGCTGAAGTCGGCATCCTGGCATAAGGGTAGTGGGTCTTCCCCGTGATCTGAGAAACCTGGGTACCAGTCTCCGTTAGAACGTGATTGTTCTTCATCTGAGTTCTATCTGCGATGTGTGCGAATGTGCCCAGTAAAAAGAGATTTACAAGTGAATGTGGTGCATGGAGTAACTAAGTCGTACTCTTGGCCCTAATTGGTGCTACTGAAAAAAATAAAAGGCGTTCACTCGGCTTAAATTGCTGACTAATCTATCAGTGGGCTTGTAAAATGCCATAAGTAACAACGACAAGAAGAATTTGAGATATATGTGTTACTTATGGATCGAATTATAATGATTTTATGCCAGTTTACAAAGAACTATAATTCATTGTCTACATGATACGCGGTCAAGATGATTAATGGGTTAAATATAAAAGAAACTTACTTGTACATCCAGGGCTCGATTGTTACAACTTTGACGCCAAATCTATACATTTCTAGCCGCAGACCATCGCAAAAGCTTTTCGTTGCATGCTTGCTCATACAGTAAGGTACCATGCCAGCATACGTATACAGACCTGAAACATAATACAAGAGCATTTCATTACATAATAATTAAAGGACCGACTTAATATAATTGCCTGTTTGCCAAAGGTGAATTTTCAAAGCAATTTTTGAACAAATATGCAATTCTCATAAATTTTATTGCAACTCGAAAAGTCGAATGTTACCATATATTAGAGCCATTCAAGACAGTGGATGTTTGGAAAATTTTTAGAAGGTGGAATCAAACTCATTTTATTATATGTATTGAAGTAACATTAAAAATTTATTAAGGTACGCAATAATAAATACACTGAAACTAACAATCGAATGTCATTTTATAAAGGTTATTTGTTCTTAACTTCAAAAATGGAAACACAAAAAAAAATAGTAAGAAGAGTAGTTTAAAATTACAAGGACATAAGAATTATCAAAATATCCGAGCGAAATTTCCATATCTGTAAATTTTCTTTTCAAAAACAATAATGTTTTCTGAAAGAATTAATAAAATTAAACAATCTGTGAAGTGTAAATGCAAAATATTAAAAATAATTTATTGATGTGAACATATGTACAATGCCTCTTTATATATAATATTTAATATCAGAATGCAATCTTGACATTTTGTTTGTCATTTCCAATAATTAATTCCGGAATGCTATCAGATCTAACGACTTCTGAAATGGCGACATAAATTGCATGATGTATATAAGTTGACTTTTGTGCAATAGAAGTGGGGGGAGGGGATAATGGATATAAGGAAGCAGCGTATTCATCATGACAGTGTTATTTATGATTTGGATTTGGATTTGAATTTCTGGCACAAGATCCTGATATAGAATATACTGCGCCGAAACAGTGTAAAATTTCTCCATTAAGATAAAATTAATTTTGCATTGTAAAAATATAGGAAAAGGAAACTCTTTTATAGAAAATAAATTCTATTATTAATATTCATTTTCAAAACGCCATACAGGGGTAACATCTAATGCATAACTGCCAACTCCTGCAAAAAGAAGCTCACGGTGGTCTGAAAATGTGACTAAATAGCAATGGCATAACCAAGGTAATGGGTGCCGGAACAGAGCATAATTTTTTCTCCCACTGTTACTATCAGTGGTTTATTAAATATATGTGATCTCCAGGACATGTCATTTTTTCCCTTTACATATTTGATTTCCAAAAATGACAAGCGCGCACTACTTGTTTCGTTCTGATAGTGCCTATAATATTGGCGACACGGAGATTAATATCCTTTTGTCCCCAGGTCGTTACTCCACTAATAAACAGAAATGAGAAAGCATGAACTAGCGATGTGATCTCGAATTCTCTGGCTGCATTATTCCCTCGCTATCAATTCATTAAATGTCCACAATATTTTGATTTTCTTTTAACATAAATTTTAAATGAAACATATGTCTTACCCGGAAATGAGTATGCCATCGTAGAAGTTGATTTTAAAACATTTTAATGACTGTAGTTCTGTATTAGTTAAGTAAAAGGCATGCTAAAGCCAAATACAGCATTCAAAATCATTCGATAAATTAGTAACTGGATGTTACGAATTTGTAAACATTGATTCCCTGGTAAGAAAGACACTTTTAAAGATAGATTGCTGAATGCATAAGTCGACTTTCTTCTCGGTGGCTATCTGGCAACAAAAATGACGGACCCAGAGTATTCGAGAATCTTGGGAATACATCCAGAAGAATGGAATTTTAATCTTTAGTTTTCTAGAAGACTTGTTTTGGTTTGTTCTAGATGGTTTGATGCCTTGTAAAGGAAGCTATAAAAACCCGAGAGGGTAAGTAATGTCGTATTAGTCGAGTCAAGAAATAAGAGCAGTTTGATTGAATTTAAACAAGTAGAATAGTTGATTGAATTTTAGTAGTTTATTGAATTTAAAGATTAAATCCCCAGCGAGTTCTTTCTGGGCGCTTTGTTCTGTTCAGTCATTTAATGATAATTTTCTGTCTGTATGTAGCTGTATAAATTTACTGGTTTTGTGAATGCTCTTTGCTACTCTATAGTCTTGTTTCTATGTAGAACAAAGCGTTCTTATTTGTTACTTACACTGTTAAAACATTTCAACATATACAACTACCAGGCAAAATTTGCCATCGACAATGATTTCGGTACTATTTATCGCTGTCATACAGGAAATAATACACATATTTTTTCTCCCAAAATTCTTAGAAATCTGTTTTTATATTATATTATTAATCCTAGTTATTGATTTTAAGCTTAGACCTAACACAAAAAAACTTCTTTTTAAAAATTAAAAAAAAAATTCTGATAAAGGATTGGGTCAAGAAACTGAAGGGAAAACAGCAGGAAATCTTTTCAGAATTGCAGAGAAGATTATGTAACAACGTGATTTCCTAAGCAATTAACAAATCTTTTTTTTTATTCTTATTCTGAAATAACCTTTATTATTAAGTAATCAAACTTCACTCCATGATTCTGCACGCACATTTCAAACACAGACATCCTTTATTTCTGTAATAACATGATTGCATTGATTATGTTTAATTAGATATGTCAAAATGATTATATTTATACTGTTGAAAATTTACGTATAATTGTAAAAAAACACTAATTTCGAATCATTTGAATGTGATTATACATATTTCAGTACTTTTAGGAATATTCAGTGTTGCACGATAATAGATGCTTTCTCACGTTTCTTGCGTTCAAGTAAAAAATAAATAATTAAAAAAAATTAAGCTACAGCTTATTATACCAGGAAATTTGACGAACAGTAATTAATAACTAAAATAAATTTAATTGGCAACAATTTTTATCACACACTCATTTTTAGGATTGTCAATCAAGTTTATACTGTTGAAATTCTACGCAGAAGAATTGAGAATTATTTAATTATATATATTTGAATATTTTTATGAAACCTTTGAGTTGCACGATAATAGCTGATGTTTAATTATTTATTTCTATATGATTTTTAAGCTTTTCCTCTAAAAGAATTTGAAGGATAGCAATTACTGTTCCAAACACAATTAACCGTTTTTATCAGACACATTTTTAAAAATCTGAATTGCTTTGTCAATGGTACAGAGAAACTAAATATGTCCATGGTTTGGAAAATATATAATGCTTATCATCACTTATATTATCATTTCAGTTTCTACTTCACCATAAAATCAAAATTACCAAAAGATTCAAAAACTGCTTCCTCCTAAGCAAGTAATAAAATTACTCCTAAGTAAGTTTTTTTTGGAGGGGGGAGGGGCGCTTTTTCTGGCAGATGAAATGTGTTGCTCTTCATCACTCATTTAGTTCATTTCTAAAACATTTGTAATGCTTTTTATAACTGTAGGGGAGCCTTTGATCAAACTATAAATTATTCTTTTTTTCTAGATCTGGGCCTGAAATGTCGGCTTATCAACTGTTAGTTCATTGTAGTCGAACTTACCAATGAAAAACAGCAACTTTGAAAACATTCGATCGGCAAAATTGATAACTTATTTTATTACATAAGTAACTTAATCAGATAGCGTTGTAAACCCTTTTTTTTTTTTTTTTTTTGAAAAAAGAGTAGACAAAAAAATTTTATTTCTATTTTTATGGTGAAGTTTGAAGATTTTAAAATGGAAAATATTTGAAGTGAAAAAGAAGATAAATAACTGTTATCTTTGAATTGGAGTGAGGCGTGGGATGTTCATGTTAGTGTTGTGTTGATCCAACACAACTATGCAAATCCCATAAAAAAAATTGCTACAGAGGTTGCGCTGCCAGCTGTTTTGGCCATTTACCAAAAGTTGTAATTCTGCTTCTAATAAATTCCCCCTGTTCTTACTCTCGAAGAAATTTCAATACATTTCAACACTTAGTCAAAGACAAAGACGTGCGGACAACTATGACACACTGGGGTGATAGGCCGATAGACTTCTATGACACTCGACTGTAAAAACGTATCCTACGGCATGACAAGTGTTACAGTTCCCGTGGTTATTATGTAGTTGAAATATTGCTGAGTTCTTTACAATAAATCCTTCTAGGTAATTGTGTTTCATTTCTTTTACTTCCAATTGATTCTCGTAAAACTAACCAAGCTAATTTTTTTCAATTGCTCTTCCTAGCAGCACAAAATAATTCATTTATTCGAATAACATGAAAAGCTCTCGATTAATAAAAATTGGATGAACTTACTTGCGGCACTGCACACTGTGACAACTCTTCCTTTGGACTTACAAAGCTGAGGCAGGAATGCTTTTGTGACTCGAACCACACCAAAGGTATTCACGTCAATGACTCTTTGGATGGTGTTCGTATTGGTCCAGCAGATCTCAGCACCATCAGCTATACCAGCATTACAGACAATGGCCCAGAGCTCTTCAAATTATAAACAAACAAGTTATTAAGTTTATATAAATTTATTCTTATAATTTCTTATTAAAATTAATCTCCTTAAAATATGTAAAAAGCCTGATAATATGTATATGCATTAAAATCTTTTAGTTTCATTTAAATAATAATTAATTCCCCAATTTTTATCTTAATTTAATTCTAATTAATTTCTTAATTTTTATCTTAATCTAATCCTAATTAATTTCCTAATTTTTATCTTAATTTAATCCTAATTAATTTCTCAATTTTTTATCTTATACTACATTCTAATATGTTCTCTATTTCCTGATCAAATACCATTTTTTTGTTTAATATTACATAAATTTTCTTACACACACTTTATAAAACTGTTGACTTCAGCATTTTCTAACGCTCCAAGGGGTGGGATAAAACTCTTAATGCCTATGACAGTCTTCCAAAGATATTTGAGATTCTGTTTTCCTAAATCGACGTGTATTAAAGAAATCCCCATGAAATTATAATAGTAAATCATTGAAGAGAAAATTGTCTTTCCCTTTTTCTCGTGTCGCGATATAGACGGATGCTTTTATGACTGTTGGTTTCTTGAACAAATTATGCCTCCTGGGATGAAATAAATCGAAGTTAAAATTTCAAACGTCTCTTCGTCAATTCAGTAATTCAACGGCTAAAATATATTTTAAATATATGCATAAGCAATCTAACTAATATTCATGAAAAGAAGAAAAATTCTATAAATGTTATTTTTCATCGTTGTTTATTTTTAAAAAAACAAGTTTTTTAAATTTCTATTTTACATATTTGCTTATATATATATATATATATATATATATATATATATATATATATATAAGCAATCTAAAAAATATTCACAAATTGTATCAACTGTACACACGAAAAGAAGAAAAATTCGAGAAATGTTATTACTCATCATTATTTATTTTTTAAAAAACACAGATAATTTAAATTTTTACATCCCCGTTTTCAAATAGAAAGTACTGCAATCATCGAAAAATTGCAATGATAGTTAGTAGTACATAAAATGTGTATTTTTAACTAAATAAAATTTTCGATGAATATCATTGTAACTTGTGAAAAATGTCTTGGTGAAAAAAACATTGTTTTACAATAGAAAGAAATAATTCAAAATTTAATAGACTCTTGCCCATAATATAAAAGTTGATTCGGATAAAACAAAAATACAAATTTATATTTATAGAAAGATTTATAGATAAAATCGATTTCTGAACTATAACATGGATAATCGCGATAATATAATGCTTATCGTGTATCTGAGTGCAATAAAGCTCCCAGCAAAGATAATGGGGGGGGGGAGGAAGCAGGTCATCTAAAATGGGATTCGTTGCTCATATTTTATGACTGCTCGTTTCTTTGATTACTATACGCAACATCATGTTTTGGTCAAATGCTTCATTTGGTGATCAATAACATTTGATTTGAGACGCAACATTGATTATACTGCATTTAAAACAGAAAACCAAACTCGTATCTTTTACTAGCATACTTTGGTTTGATGGTCAAAAGTAATGACGCGAGAACGGGAACAACACTTCAAAGTCAATGAAGAAATATCAACAAAAAAATCCAAAGGGATCTTGAAAGGTAATAAAATAATACAGTTGTATTCAAAGATGGCGTTATCACGAACATACTTCGAGTTATAATCAAAGAACGTTATTCTTAAGACTATCAAATGCTTCTATAATATTAAATGCATTTTAGCTGAGGATTATCGTGCCATCATATCATTATATTTTACTTTAAATGCTTTTGCGTTCGATTTTTTTCAATAAATTAACATATTCTCTACTGTGAGTCACGCCAGTGATTAAAACTTTCTATATTATTAAACGACATCTTTTTTAGTATTTCTTTACTACAGTAGAGAATGAAGTTTGATAACAGTTAGCTTTAGATAATAGATAAGCTTTTGGATAATAGGTGTGAATCACGGATTTCATAATAATGTTTTTGGATAAAAAGCGTGAATCACACGTTTCACAATAGCTAGGGTTTTGGGTAAAAAGTATGAATCACAGGTTTTACAAAAGATAAGTTTTTAGATAAAAGGTATGAATCTCAGATTTGTTACAAACAGCGGTAGCAAAAAATGTTAAATAGGTATGTCTGATTTAAGATGAAATAATAAATCGTCTCATTTTAAATTCTATGTCTTCATGGAACTGATCTCAAATTTATGCCTAAGCTAATTTTAATAACAAATAACTTGTTGTTGGTGACCAACAGCGTCAGAAAGTGTGAAATGAGCTTCATCTGTCCAAAGCACAGTGTGAAGACAGCCGTGCTGCTCTTCCACTTATTGAATACCAAATTGTCAAAATCTTGGCTAGAGTCGAAGTCAGGAGGTTTCAGTTCTTGGTTATGTTGCAACTTATAGAGATACCGTTTCAGAGTTACTTGCAATGATCTCCAGACCCTTCTGTAAGACACTCCTGCCTGCCTCGAAACTTCTCGAGCACTGCACTCCCCATTTGTAGAAGCCGCCGACATGGATTACACCGTCTTCTCAATTGTCGGGGCAACAGAAGCGGCTGCTGAATGACGTCCACTAATTGGAGGTGATTCCAAAGAACCTATAGCTTTAAATTTCTTCATCATTTTATTCAATGCAGAAGACGTTGTTGGCCCTTTGATTTCTCGCATACCCTTCATGTAAAGATATGCTCGCAGTGCCAAAGTGGCACTTTCCGAATTCTTATAACGCAGTTTAACTAAGAAGGCTTTCTCAACTATGGACAGTATTTCAATGCATATAAATTTCGTCTATCATTACCGGCTGCAGTTGCTACCTTTTAAATCATTTGTTGCTTTTCATAATCCTATATCAGAAATCCAACAGAGCCATCTATTTGTCACCAACAACTTTTTTGTTTCGTTGCCATACAAAACCCGGCTTATTTTCCGTACGTTTAATGCAAACCATATCTTTTTATCTTTATTCTTTTTCGAATTATTCATTTTTAAAGTTCGTCTTGACTTTTGTATCACCTGATATATGAAGCACCAGGCGTGACATCTTTTTATCCCATTACATTATAAAAATTGATAAATGTACATTAATTTATGTTGCAAGTATCTCCTTATAAAACTTGAAACAGGCACATTTTTATCCTTTTGCCTCATGATCGCTATGCCATTCTCATTCACCAACAAACCTGACTCAAACATGAAAGTGTATTATTAAATGAATATGAATAATTTTTCAAAGTATTATTTTCATTAAATACTTACTGTTGTCCTTGATTTTCTGTACCACTTGTTTGTGAAATTTGTCAACACTCTCCTCGGAAGTGACGTCCAGGGGCAACACCTGCAATTTAGCTGATGCAGATTTCTTGAGGGTCTTCGCCCCCTCTTCCTCAGGGTTCAGGCAGCCAGCAAACACCTGCAGGCCTAAGTCGTCCAGCCTTTGGGCGAGTTCGTGACCGAATCCACTATCGCACCCTGCAAAAAAACACGATATATTTTATTTCCAAATTAAATATTTTTGTTAAATTAATGAATTTACAACGAAATTGATTTCCATTCAAATAATATATATCAAAAGCTGACGTATCACTTTAACTTTGGAATTCATTGCACACTTGAAGATTTCTTGTGTACCAACGAGTATAAAACGAAATTGCATAAAAAAATTAATTTTCAAAGAAAAACAATGGTAAGGAGTTTCAGAGAGATAATTTAAAAGGTGCATATGAAAACCACTTAAAAAAATATGTAATAAAAATAACATTTTACTCGCATGCATACCTACACTTTAAGTAAATGTTTAAATAATAAAGATGGAGAAATATGATCAATAGAAAATTTTCATAAAGTAAGAGCCGGAAAACACGCGAATTCAAAATAAGAAACATCACAAAATGGTTACTTCCTACACGTAAAATTAATAAAGAACTCAGAGGGAGTAATCTCTATAACTCCCGCATACTCTCTCATAAAATTATCAACTCTGAGGAAGCCTTACATAGCATTGGCTGGCAATAGCTACAAAACATTAATTTTTGCCATGAATTTAGCACTTTGACTGAATCTTTAGTATCTTCTTTGGCAAGTTTTTAATTGAAGATTGTACTCTGACCTGTTAGTTAATAATTATAGAAAAGCTGAACTTGAATACATTATTATCAGTCGACTGAAACCAAAATTTGACACAAAACTTTAATCACAAAATCCCGTACCAAATTTGATATACACTAATGGAAAAAAAATCGCAACACCAAGAAAAAATTATTGTACAGTAATGAAATTTTAGGAATACATTTGTCTAGGTAACATATTTAATTGATTAAAGTTTCAAGATCACAGGTAGAGCCATTGGCGAGAAGAGACGTTTCAAATGTGAAATGTTGGTACATTAGTAACCGGTGTAACCACCAGAAGTTAGAATGCAAGCATGCAAACGTGCATGCATTGTGTCGTACAGGTGTCGGATATCAGTTTGTGGGATGGAGTTCCATGCCTGTTGTACTTGGGCGGTCAATGCAGGGACGGTTAATGCTGGTTGTGGATGACGCTGGAGTTGTCGTCCAATGATGTCCCATATGTGCTCGATTGGAGAAAGATCTGGTGATCTAGCAGGCCAAGGCAACATGGCCTTGGTTTACAACAGTGGTATGAGGGCGAGCGTTATCCTGTTGGAAAACACCCCCTTGAATGTTGTTCATGAATGGCAGCACAACAGGTTGTATCACTAAACTGACGTACAAATTTGAAGTCAGGATACGTGGGATAACCACGAGAGTGCTCCTGCTGTCATACGAAATTGCTCCCCAAAACATAACTCCAAGAGTATGCCCTGTGTGTCTAGGCTGCAGACAGGTCACTAGCAGGCGTTCACCTGGCCTCCTTCTAATTAACAAACGGCTATCACTGCGACCAAGGCAGAACCGGCTTTCATCAGAAAACACAACAGATCTCCACTCCGTCCTCCAATGAGCTCTAGCTTGACACCACTCATGTGGCAAACGGCAGTGGTTTGGAGTCAGTGGAATGCACTGTACAGGGCGTCTGGCTCGGAGCTGTCCTTGAAGTAACCGATTTGTAACAGTTCGTTGTGTCACTGTGGTGCCAACTGCAGCTCGAATTTCAGCTGCAGACGCAGTACGATTAGCCACAGCCTTACGCCGAATACGACTGTCTTCCCTCTCAATAGTACCACGTGGCCGCCTGGAACCTGGTCTTGAAGCAGTACCTTCCCTTGACCACTGCCGCCAATACTCATGCACAGTGGATACATTCCTGCCAAGTCTTTCAGCAATATCGCGGAAAGAAAACCCACCTTCTCGTAGCCCTACAACATGACCACATTCAAACTCAGTGAGCTGTTGATAATGGCTTCTTCGTCTTCTCAGAGGCATCTTTGACTAACATTAACCCACTACGTCAAATCTCAACTGTAAATAACGATCACGAACCTTACAGCGCTTATTTAAAGCAAACCTCATTTGCATGTTCATTGTGTCGCTACTAGCGCCACACTCACGCGCGTAGCTCGAAATTTGAATGGACGTCATCTTTCAGATGCATAAACACGCCTACCAAATTTCGTTTATCTAGCACAGCTCCTTCCTAGTGTTGGGATTTTTTTTCCATCAGTGTATTTAAGTCATTGAGTTTTTGAGTTGTCGCGATTATATTGTTACGAACCTGTAATTTTGCTTTCACGCGCAAATAATGCCATCGTAGGAAGGACTGATTTACAGTCATCTGTATTAAACGGTGCCCGGGTATCACATCAGAGATCCCAGACAGAGATCCCGGGTGTCACATCAGTCGACAAACTTGACGACTGATTAGCGACTTGGCGACCAATTTGGCGACAGAATGGATAGTACCCGAAACTTTGAGAATTTTCCCGATCCGTCCATTAGGAACCGAGATATCTCCAGAATGCTCCTGATTGGTACAGAAGGTTTTAGCCCTGCCTCCATCTGCTATATAAGACCAACAATCTAGCTATCCAGTTGACCTGAATTGAGAGATCTAGAACTGAAGAGTCCTGAACGGAGAAGTCTCTGCGAGATTACCGAAGTATTGGCAGAGTTCTGAATTGCTGTGTCCGGTCGTGTTGTCTTCTGTCAAAGCCTGTGTCGTGTGTTGTAGCCCATTGTGTGGTTGTCATGAACAGAGCAGCATTGAACTGAGATGTAGTCGCTTTGTGAGAAATAGTGAATCGGCAGCAAAAGTGAGAAGGGACAGAGTAGTAGTTCAGCCATTTGGAGAGATCTACATGAGCGTAGACAGAATCTCTCAAAGATTCCCTCCCCTGCTGAATCCTCTCTGGTCGCTTTGTGTACAGTAAAAGCTTCTTATTCGTGCTTCCTTCATTCGTGTTTTCACTATTCGTGGGTTAAAAAAATGCGACCCTAATTCCTATATTCGCGGCTAAAAATTTCTTTATTTGCGTATCTAATAAGTACATACATAATAATAAAAGGATTCCAATAAGTATCCAACCCAATACCATTTGTAAATGCAGTCATAAAAAGTAAAATAGTTCTTATTACAACTTTGTCTTATGTTGCTAAATGCAAACTGCAAACATATCCGAAAGCGCGAATGGAATAGGACGAGATAGGTTCGAACAGATTGAATCAAGTGACATATACATCAGGAATTGTTTGAATCGCAAGAGGAAGATCTAACTGAAACCGACTTGGAGGAAATATTAAATTCACAGCCGATTGAAGAAGAGGCTTCAACAAGCACTGGAAACGTGACATTTCATTTGAAAAATCTTAGTGAAGGTTTAAGAATGGCAAATGAGCCTTGCGATTCCTTCATGAACGTCTATGGAACGAAGTCTTATTTTTAAGAGGCAAATTGCTAATGCGACTGCTGCGTATCAGTCTGAATTAAAGGAGCTTTTAAAAACTGCCAAGCAAGAGAAAATGACAAAATTCTTCAAACCATTGCCTAAGCCTTAAGATAATTAATCAAAACGTTCAAAAACTTCAATTAAATTGATATCTTATATATTTGTTTCTTTTTATTTTGTCGCCTAGGAACGTATCCCCAATAATCCCATATAAATTACCATTTCGTATTCACGGTTTCTGTATTCGCGGCATATTTATGGAGCGTATACCTCACGAATAAAGAGCTTTTACTGTACTGTGGATGTTGCCACTATGGAATTTTTTCGTGTGGACTGCTGTTGATATTGTGGGCTACTATCTGCTGACCGTTCGTTTTGGCTGTATATAGTTGTCTTCTGTAAACATGTGTCGTCTTTAGGCTGCAAATATTTATCGTCCTTGTGCTGTCCTGTCTTCTTCCTGTAAATAAACATCGTCTACTAAAGGACTGGATCATTGCTGATTATCTTCTCACGCCATACACCCCACTATACAAGTAAACGAACCCGACGGATTAAGATAAGAAGGATAGGAAATCCGTAAAAATATTTTTCCGAAATTGACAAAAAGAGATGTTTAATTGCTAGTTGAATTTGGCTCAAAACTTTATAAGTGTCTATGCTACAGATGTTAAATTTGTGTACCGAATTTTATCTATATAGCTCCCTTCATTTTGTAATTATCGTGTATCATATTCGAAAAACAGGAGAATAAGGACTTCCTATTATCGTATGTCGAATTTCAACCGTCTAGCTCAAAAACTTTTTCATTT
>JAPMOQ010040745.1:2489647-2560575 GCA_026543055.1 Argiope trifasciata
TTTTTTTATCATAAACCGAATTTTGATTTTAAGTTATGAAAAGAACTGTATATGAAAGGGTTTATTTTGTTAATATTCATTTTAATTTTGTAATTAAAAAAAACAGAGAAATATTTTCAAAATAAATTTATTTTTTTAAAAAATATATTAGTAAATGCTCATGAAATCGACTTTACTCAATTTTTCAGCGGTTTTTGAACACATATTGGCACATCAAATAATCAATCCATGACTTAGGAAAAAAATTCGTTGCAGTTAGAAAAGTATTCAAGTACCACCTCCCCGGTCTGTAATGATATGGAGGACTTTCGCTTGTCACGGCCTCTTCCATTGCATCAATAACTTTACAGATATTCGAATCCATCACCCAAGAAAACAAGCCTTTTGTACTGTTCTGGATTTGTGTTGCATATGCAGCTGTATAAGCTGTTCTGATATCGTCTTTTGTTTCATTCCACTGCTTCTCTATATGCCTTGAGACACCTGTTGGATCAGATAATCTGGTTCTGAAAAAGAATGAAAATGTTAAGAAACAGCAATATGACATGTGTATCACACACACACACTAATGCGCGCGCATACCAATGACAAGCACAGACGCACCACCAATAGAGTCTTCCACCATGTGTCTGTAAGTCTATTATCACTAACCAGTCTATACTGAGTGACATAGCAAACAATAAATACCTACACCTTATAAATTAGTCATTGCTAATAATAAAATAAATTCTTACTCCTTTAACAACTTGAGGCGATAAGAAATTTTTTCGTGCGAGGATCAAAATATTCCCTTAAAACTTACAGTGAGTCGGCGTCATGGACTAAGGGTAGCTCATCATCATGATAATAAATGATAATAAAATTTCGTGTATGTTCTAAAAAAGACAGATTTTTTTTTAAATTTTGCATGAAAAATGAATGTACAAGTCCATGTTAATACGGAAGTAAAAACTCAAGAGAATGAAATTCAGAATACTATTTTATCATGAATTGTGGATTTGTATAAAATTTTGAACTAAATCTGTATACATGTTGATTTTCTATATGTCCAAGTGTTCTCTTGCATTTAAACGCAGTAACTTAAACAAACGAAAGTTATTATATGATCTCAAATTAAATATGTACTTTATATTTTGGTTGTCAGTTATACAAAAGGAAAGCATCTGAAAAGCTACATTGTATTTTCTCCATATTATGAAGCACAAAAGGCGGCTTTTTATGTGGTAGCATACGAGAAAAATAAAAAGAGAAGTATATCAGTGATTTTTCCAGGGCAATAAAGTCACCTTTTACATGTACAGTGCTCAATATGATAAAAATCATTGTTGGTAAATGCACAACTTTTTATTCAATAAAGCAGTGTTTGGAAAGACATCTTTTGAGCTCTAACCAGAAAATGAGGTTTAAATCTAAGTATTTCCCTACTACAAAACACACTACAGGGAGAGAATTAAAATCCCATCGCTAAATTCTACATGCATCAGACTGATGCACAATGCGGATCTTAAGAAAAATAGGGCTTTGAATTTGAATATCTTGAACCTGAGATCGTATCATTTTGCTACCTTGCCCAAAAGCATTAGTTAACTCAACGTTTTATAGGTCCCTTAATTGCTCAATATTTTTCGGGAAGATTGTTTTGAAACCCTTTCATTCAAATTTGTTGATAAACCATTTTGAATTTATTTTTATTCATCGGTAATACATACAATTTCTTATTTATTTTCTCAAAAAAAAGAAAAAGCAGAAGAGACTGTGCTTAGTATAAAAGAAAGGAAAATAGTTGTATACAGAAGGAAAAGTCAACGTTTCGATTGTAATATTTAACATTTATATCCCATTTGTTTAAAACAATGTTAACATTTTTCATTAAGCGATCATTATAAAATCGGTCATCTGACTATAGATATTCGTCTGATCAGAAGAAAATTTAAAGGCCTTTCTTTGTTTGCATTTCTTATTGATTTATAAGATGTTATAAATATGGAGAAGGATTATGACACCAAATCAACGCAAGTTGAAAAAAAAAAAACTTGAAAAGCTTGTATAACCGTTAAATATAAAGGAATTGCATCGCTCTTTTTCACTATTCTTACGTTAAAATCACGATTGATTATCATTATTTAAGTAACCATTGAAAAATCAGAATGTTGATTAAAAATATTTTTTCATCTTAATATGTACGAAACTCATTGTAGCTATATTTATGTATTTGTATGATTATGTTCTACATCTCTTCAAAAATAGCTAGACAGAATTCAGGTAAAATTTCGGCACCTCTATCATTTAAAACAAAAAAAAATCTTTTGAAAGTTTAAAAATTAATTAAAAATTTAAGAAATTAGAAAAAAAAGCTTCCCCTTTTTCTACAGCAATTTCAGGGAAATTTTTGCTGAAAAAATATTTTAAAATCAACTTAAATTTCAAACTTTTATCATTCCTACGATATTAATTTCATTTCAACTCAATATTCTCTCAGGTGTTGTTATAAAAAACTTACCTCATTACAATTAATACTAACTTGGAGCTGCCCAATTACTTTCCTGTTTTAAAAAATCTGTTTCATTTTAATGCACATCTTTTCACGGGATTCTCTTTTGTGCAAAAAGAGCCGAGGATAAGGTTTGGAAAGGAAGGATCTCGATTTCGAGACCTAATTCCAACAACAAATCATCGTGTAAGGGTCTGGTGGATGCTAAATCTATTGGGGCCAAACGCCGTCCCATATATGCCGGTGCGGAATATTAAAGAAAAGGTGCCAGCTCAAGCCCTCATTATGTGACGACGGTTCAAAATTACGAGGTCTGTCCCAAAAAATCCGTAATGCTGCTTTTAAAAACGGGAAATTAATATAACTAAATTGAAATGAACTTTTGTTTAAAGAAGTGATTTAGCAGTGTTTAAAAGCAAATATAAGGTCTGTTTGCTCAAAGTAAATCTCTTGCGAGCAAACAGAACAGATTATCGACGATAGCAACGGCTTCAAGTTACATGAAATTACACGATAATTCTTCCTTTTTGTCCCTTCGGGGAACTTCAGGGGGATTTATTTGTAAAAATTTGTATTTTTTTGAAATTAAAAGTTTTACCTTTTCAACGATACTTATCTTATTTCTGAGCATTTTTTCTCACTTATCGTTAATTCTTTTACAACTTTTGCACAGGTGATATTAAAATAAGAAAATCTGTAAATACTCCTTTGCTGGAAAATTTCCTGGAAAGATTTGAAATTAAACTATCACTGCGTTTTTTTTAATTATCCATTATTTCAATACATTTGAGGAAGAAAAATATGACATATATTATCATTTTTTATATAACAGAGTTACTACCTTAAAAATATTATATATGGAAATAATTTAATCTAGAATATTACAACACTAATTGTACATCAATAAATATTATATAATTATGATTAATTATAAAAGTTGTTTTTCTATAAAGAATTAATTAATTTTTTTACATTAACTGATGGTACAACTCTTGATATTTTAAATATAAAACATCATTACATCTGAAAAGTACAAAAAATGTAACCTAAATAATGGTAATTATTTTTTTAAAGTCAGGTTTTCTCTTTTAATGCTTTTCATCTCTGCTTTTCTCTTCTCTGCTGCATTACATTACAACTTTATAGAGATTTCTGCTTGTTAAATTTTAATTCAAAATTTCTTCAAATGGATATTTTTTTTTCTTTTGGGCATGAAAATAAATCCGGAATATATCCAGATATCTTGTGTATAATTCATATGACGTTCCATTTTACTAAACTGAGTTATATAAATAGATAGATAAAAATTATTCAGATTAAATATTGACGAATAGCACCAATCAATTATAAACAACGCTTAACAACAATAATAATGTTTAGGGCTGCTTAATTCAACATTTTAAAACTGAAAATTTAACGCGTTGCTGACTAAAGGGGTTGCAAAATATTATTAGAAATGCTTTGAATAGAATTTACTAAAATACTCTCTTCATTCTGAGTATAAAGAGATGTAAAGGAAATCCAGAAATAAGCGCCATACAAAATTTAATAACGAAAAAATATAGGTCTAACCGTTGCCAATGGCAATGGTTATGCCCAATGATATTATCATCCAAAGTGGTATGGTTAAGCTCACTAAGGATTTATCTATAGAAATTAATGATAATATCATCCAAAACTATTATCTTTCAAAAATTGTTTTTTAATTATAATAAAATTCTAAAAATTGCATTCTTAATGATGCTATTATTTTTGTATAATGCTTTATTTCTAATAATTGTTTAATGTAATATAAAATTTTGTAATAATTAATTTTTAATGTTAAAATGAAATTCAAATCATCCATTAAAACATTCAATTGGGTGCTTTTGCCAATGTTGAAGTTAGTATAGGAAAGATTATTTTGTCGAAGATTAATTCGAAAGTAAAATTTTCCCTTCCACTTTTATTTCATTGAATATATACTTTTTAACATGCACGAGTTGCTATTGATTTGACTTCTTTAATTACATGAATTTGTTTTCAATTTAATCAAATCACAATATGAATTTTTTTTTAATAATGCATCCATTCCACATTAATATTTAATAGTCTAAAAAGTCAATGTGGGTGTGCAAGTTGGTTATCTGAATAGACTAGTTATTCTTAATTTACCTTTAATATTCTCCCAAACACAACATTTTTATAAATTCTCAGCTACAAATTTGAATGAATATAAATTTTAGGTTTCCACTGTTTTATTTATTTATTGTTATTCAAACAAATTTTAGAAAGTTCCTTAAGTCTCTACGATCAATCCAGTTATTAAGGACGGGTCCGGTCATATAATTAATTTAAATAGTTGTGTTAAGTAATTAATAAACTTTTAATTTAAACAAATTAAATTTGTTTTAATAATTAAATAATCTAACCTTTTCTCAACTTACCAATTAAAATTTTCATTTATTTTAAATTTTTCAAAAACTGTTAAGAATAAGAAAATGCTGTATACTGATAAAATAAGAAAATGGTAATTTTTTAATGAAAAAAATTTACAGCTGTAGATCGACAACCATTAAATCTTATCAAACACCAATTGGAAATAACAGTTTTGTCTTCTAGGCTATTTCTAAAGCGATTTCGAAAGAGGAAATATTTTAGAAGCATACTGCTTATGCAAATCTTAGCTAGATTCATCATTTAATTTCATACAGCCACTCTGTATGTATTTCAAGTATATATTCTTTACAAATAACTGAACTACAAAATTTCTTCAGTCTCTATACCTGAACATCCAAGGTTCTATTGTAACCACGGATACTCCAAACTTCTGCATTTCCAATCGAAGTCCATCACTGAATGCTATAATAGCTTGCTTACTTGCAGAGTAAGTGACGAATCCCGGCATTGTAAGTCTGCCTGTCAAAATTGAATTATTATTAGTTACAAGAAAAAGATGCAAAATAAATGTATATGCATTTGAAACAAAATTAAGTGAAATTTTGTGGTGTTTATAACTTTTCTTTTTATTATTGTCTTATTCCAAATTATACCGCTCGGAAATTCGCCATTGAAATTGCACTTTGTAGCACTCTCTTTTTCCCCCTACACTATGATTCATTCATTACACGCCGCCCTCTGGCGAGTGCTTAGAGAGACAGTCAGTTAAGCCTCTGTTATCGTTATGTGTTGACGTGTTTTTTGTCCACTCTCTGTTTGTGTTTGTGTGTAACGTAACTTTATATGTTTTGATAATAAATTAATGTTACACAAGAAGACTTATCTTAATTAGGACCCACCAACCACCGGTCACAACTTTTAATAGATCTCTAAAAACTTTTATTTTCTCATATGCGTTGTATAGAGAAAGTATTGTAATTGTCAAGAATTTTGAATTCTAGATTTTGACAAATTTTCATGTTTTAAACCTCCCTGATGCATTTTTTAAAAATACGCGTCTGTCTATCTTCTATATGTAATAAAAAAATACCTGTATACAGCACGATAAATTCAATAAAAATGGCAAATTCACGCCTAAATTTAATATTTTATAACTATAGCTCTCCACAGCCTGGTAATGGGTTCTTTATATGGCACGTTTATTAGAAAATTCGCAAGAAAGTTTTAAATGCCCCTCTACCACTGGTTTTAAATCATAAAATCAAGTTACTATTTAAGATATCAACTAACATTATATCAAAAGTTTTGAATTCATTTGGACATAAACGGTGCTTAACTCTTAAACAAGGCAATTATAGTTCAGATATTATTCAATAGTTTAAACTGTATAGAATAGCATTTAAACTCGAATTTTAAAAAATCAATGAGATCCCTTTAAAATGGAAAATAAAAGAAATTAATGAAAAATATAAATTTACTACGAATTACTTTTTATTTCAAAAACTTATACCAGGAATTTTATTCCGCGAGATGTATAATTGATTTAGAATTGGTTGTTTGAAAAATAAAGATACAGAATCTAACTACGTGTTCTGAAACTGCATGCTCTGCAAACTACATGTTTTGCAAACTGAAATGAAAGACTGTTTCATGTAAAATAAAGAATTGCTGAATTATGAAATAATTCAGCATGTATCTCTTCTGTTATCACTTCTGAATTCATTATGTAATCTCTTCTGAAACTAAAGTAAAATTTGCATTAAAAAACATGATAGATCCTGATAATATCTGCTTTATAAATATTTCCGTATTGCAGTTTTTAATTTGAAATGGGTAGGCGTAGTAAAATGTATGACGCTAACTTCGAAATATCAAAACTTTAAATCAAACGATTTTTAACAATAATTTTATGAGTATTGAATAATTTCAAAAAATATTAATTATATTTTGTGTTATGGAAGTTAAAAATGTACCCTATCATATATTATCAAAAACTACTTTAAACAATTGTATGCAAAAAATTACGGGAAAGTGCATGAAAAATTATTCAATTATCCTCAATAACATTCCCGTTTTTCAAACTTACAATAACAAAATAATAGTTATAAAAATTCTGTCTCTGAAAAGTACATCGAAATTAGCTTTTTATTCACTCGTAATCTTTATATGTAAATATGTGCCAATTTTTACTGTACTAAATGGCAGTTATAAAGACTGCAGTCGGAAAAATTTATCGAAATAACTTTTTATTTATGTGAAAATCTGAAGGATTTAGAATTTCAACTGAGAGATTGATACTTTTCCTTGCATTGAACGTTTCCTTGAATTATCTTTGAAACTTTAAATTTTGCTGTCTGCTTGAATTATTTTCAAATGAGTTTCTTCCATTTGTGAATATAAAGAAAATGATTTTTTTATTTATTTTTTAGCGATTTTAATTCGATAATCCAAACAGTAATAATTTGAGAAAAAAATAGATTAGCACATATAAAATAAAATACATACATACCTCATTATGGTTAATAACAATTTCTTATTACAAATTTTATTATGGACCTTCTACATGCGTATGCATGCCCATACCTTCTATATGCATATGCGTACCTTCTACATGCGTATGCATACCCATACCTTCTATATGCATATGCCTACCTTCTACATGCATATGCATATGCGTACCTACTGTATGCATATCTTCTATATGCATATGCATACCTTCTATACGCATATGCATACCTACTATATTCATATGCATACCCATGCCTTCTATATTCATATGCATACCCATGCCTTCTATATGCATATGCATACCCATACTTTATATATGCATATAGAAGGTTTTTTGTCTATATATTCACATTCAATTTAATGTTTTTCTGGTTTTTGTACAGAGTAATGGAAAATAATGAAAAACATAATTTTAAGTTCGTCACGTATGAAATATACAAAGAAATTGTGATTGTTAAAAAAATGATAATCTGGTGAATCTCCATGTTTTAGATTCCTCTGAAAGCAAAAAAAAAAAAATCGTTCTCAGAAAAGGACTTTTATCTGGAAAGAGATAATTCAAAACGGCAAGTAATGAAATGGAGGATATAAAAAGTATATTTCCAGCCCAGAATTAGACTAGAAATTTGGAACAAATTTGTCAACAAGTTTATCGATCCGTTTATTTATAGCTATGTAATTGCGAGAAATCAAAATTGAAATGAGCTAGATAAATGAAATTTGGTGTGTAATCTCTAAATTAAAATTGTAACCTGCGTCAAGTTTCAAATCTAATGGGTCAAAAGTACAAAATTTAAATGTATATGATGATTATGCCAATTGTATAACAACCAAAAAAATGACGCGAGGGGGGGTTGTCAATCCCACTAATTAATTTCGTTAGGGAATTATTATACAAGGGAATAAATTATTATGCATTACATTATATGGTGAATATACATTAAAATAAAAAAATGGATGGTCAATGAAATTTAATTAAAAATACTTTATTTAAAAGGCTTTTCATAAGCAAATACAAGAATAATATCCTATTACCTTATATTTTATTCTTCCACTTTCATAATTTTTTGGTTGTTGTTTCATTGTTCTTGCATAAAATTTATGAACAAGAATAATGTTGCAGGAAATATAGTTAAAAGTATATTTTAATTTTAAATTTTTGATTAAAAATAACTATTACTTATTTATATCTTTTCTTTGATAACGCTCACTTGAATCAAATTAAAAATTCTTATAATTGTTATTGCCTAAGAATTTAATTATTCGAAACTAATTAAAATAGCAAATTTAGCGCTATGCCAAATTATCCAATGTAATAGGAATTACATTTTCTTCCGTACCGCTATAATGCACGAATTACTTCGACACAAAAGAAAAACTGAAATGTTCAATTAAAAATAGGATTTTTTGGGCGCACTTACCCGCTGCACTGGCTACGTTGATGACTCGACCTTTTGATTTTCGAAGCAGAGGCAGAAAAGCTTTTGTCACTCTTATAGTACCGAGCAAATTGACATCAATGACTTCTTCCATTTTCTGAATGGTAGTCATCTCGATTTCAGATCCTTTGCTTATTCCAGCATTGTTGATGATCGCCCAAAGCTCTGGAAGTTGAAAATAAGCCAAAAAACACTTAAATATCTCAACATAACAGGAATAAACTCTACATTACTTTAAAGCTTTACTATATGTCTTTAACTACCAACTATTCGTTATCCGTATCAGTAATATTAATTTAATCACGATCAATGAACTAAATTACATCACAACACACGAAAATCTATTTTGAATTAAAGTTGAGTAATATGCATAGACTTTTATGAATGGTTAGAAATGCCTGCTGGGGTGAGGATATCGGACAAGGAACTCTGACAAACTTTTATATTAAGATATTCCTTGAGATTGTAAAACGCTGAAGGACAGGGGACCATTTTTAATGTATCCAAGAACCATCAGTTTTTATAAAATTTTTCGAAAGCAGTATAATAGTTTCTTGGGTACGTTGCTACAGTTTTCGTCTTACATAATGCACAATAAAATTGTGTTTTTGAAATTGCCGTTGAAAATATAGAGCAATGGAAGACAAATAACGTATCTAAGAATCAAACATTTTCATATGAAACAAAGAGACGAAATCGGAAAAGTGGTTGGACCTAGAGGATGATTGGCTGTGTTTCTTGATTACTTTAAATAAATAGATTGAATAATTCTGTAATAAATAGATTTAATAATTCTGAATAAACATGATAGGCAAGAGAAATGATACAGTTTCCTTTTATACTGCTATACTGCCAGCTGATCTGTGAGTTAAATACACCAATTAAACAATTAAGAAAATTATGCATTCTTTATTTTTATTCAAATTCTTTCTAATATTCTTTTTTATTCTAAATGTTTTAGCTTTGATTGGAGTCAGGATGAAATATTCACCTGAACAGCAAGATTTTTAAAAAATTTACAGTTCTGCAATGAACAATGAGCATTAGATAGTCCATCTAGAATGATGCAAAAAAATAACAAACCTTTAAAAAAATAAGAACAAAAATTCCAATCTTTATGATAACAATAAATGTAATAATATAAACTTACTAAATAACAAATTGAATTATTATTATATACGAGAGTTGCCTAAAAATTATCCGATCTTGAATTTTCCCGCGTATGGTAATGATCGCACAGCTATGCCAATGTTCGCAGTGCAATAAGATAATTTAATGTACGTGATTGAATTTTTTTGCTCCATATTTAAGTGTGTCAACGCTGTCTGCTAGCAGTTAAGTAAGGTGCTGTTATAAATTTTCATCGGATTTTTCTCTCTCTCAAGAGTGACTAATACAGGCTTTCTTGGTGAAACAGAATTCCAATCGTGTCTCAACCTCCTTATCCTCCAGATATGGCTCATTGTGACTTATGGTTGTTTCCAAAATTGAAGATGCCTTTGAAAAAATCCTATTTTGAGTAGAGAAGAGATAATACAGAGCGCAATGACAGAGATGAACACTTTTCAAAAACCTAGGGGTGTTTTCGGCATTGGAAGGATCGGTGGGTTAGGTGTGTGAAGGTGCTAGGGACTTACTTTGATGGAGATTAGGGTCCCAATTTCGTTTCTTTAATAATGTATTTTTTTCTGGCCAAAAGTCGAATACTTTTTAGACAACCTTCATAGATTTAATCTTATTATTTAATTTTTGACTCATGCATTTCTGCATTTAACTTCAATATTCAAAAACAGAGTTTCATATTACCATGTTACCTTTATCTTTTAAATTCTGTTTGACATAATTCAGACCACTATCGATGTCTTGCTCCAAAGATACATCCATTTTAAGGCAATGTATGTTTGGGTAAGTGCTTAAATCGTGACCTCCATTTTGAAGTGGAAAGAGGCATCCAGCAAAAATATGGAATCCCTTCTCACTCAGTCTCTTTGCTGTATGAAAACCAAAGCCTGTGTCACAGCCTGAAAATGAAACTTACTTAAACGCATTTTACATTAAAATCCTAATATGTGAACAAAAATTCTAATTTTTCGCATTGAACAAGGATATGTATTTATTGGTATTTGTAGATTTTGCATTTTAAACCATTTTAAAAATTTTATTTCGGAAATGACAAATGGTGATATAGCAAAGAAAACATAAGACATGCGTCTATGTCTTCAATCATGAAAAAAAAATCCCTCTGCATTTCGAATGTTTAACTAAATAATATTAACTAAATTTCAAGCCTAATCGATTAATTAAGCATTTATTAGACTGGCTCTTTTGTATAAAAAAATATCAAATAAAAAATAAATATCCACTTGCAATTTCTTTTTGTAAAATACATTATCACATAACAGAACGCCGTCTCATGCCATCATATCCGTAACCATTTTGTTCACTGAATGGTTTAATGGGCACGTTACGGTAACTTTATTAAAAACCAAAATATTTTCAGTGGAAAAAAATAGTTATGTACAGAATTTACAAACACATGAGAATGAAACCGTTTGCAAGGATTTTCATCTTTGGAAAAAAAAAAGAAAAAGAATTTGGAATAGTAATATAAAATAAAAGATAAAAAGTAAGCAAAAAAAGTAATTCTGAGTTGACTTATTATCATGACATTGTAGATGGGGATACATTT
This sequence comes from Argiope trifasciata, assembly GCA_026543055.1. Taxonomy (NCBI): domain Eukaryota; kingdom Metazoa; phylum Arthropoda; class Arachnida; order Araneae; family Araneidae; genus Argiope; species Argiope trifasciata. The sequence goes on from JAPMOQ010040745.1 coordinate 2,501,154, forward strand.
ACATAAATCAAATGAAAAATAATTTAGTCAGTGCTAATAACGAAAAACTCTAATTGATATTTATGAATCAAATGTATGTGAAGAAACTAAGTGCTATTTCCCCCTATTGTAACAACTTGTGGAATACGGGAGGTTCTGTCTTCAACGAAGAGAGGGGGGAGATCTTTTTCTTATTTTTTTTCATTCATTATTCCTCTCATTTTATTCTTTATCATTTGTTCACTTCATTTCATATCATATTTAATCAATCATTTATTTGGTTGATTCTGTTTTTAAAAAAAAATTATCAAACAAAATACATATTCTGGAACTTTCGTTATAAAATATATTATTACAGGAAAATTAATTTAAATACAAATTTTAATCTATCGTAATAATTTTAATTTACTGTAATTAACTTTTTAAAGTTTTCAGGAGGAGTCGGAGGTTTAAGAGAAACTTAGTTTTCATTTCCTTAGAAATATTAGACCAAAGTTTTAAAACTTTTTTTTTTCCTTTTGCAATTTTTCAGTATAATTGTAATGGAATAAAAAGATTATATGCATCTTATTATCTTTATTACCTATATAAAGTTGATAATATCCAATCGTAAACGAGTAATTAAAAAATCCAATTTAAATAGTGTTTTTCTACAATTTCAATAATTTTTATATGGCCGCTATTTTTAAAAAAACTTGGGGAAAATTATTTTTAAAGAACTAATTAAAATCAAATTTTTTTGGAACATAATAACATATCATGCTATTAAAAATTATATTTTACTATATTTTTGTAAAAAAAACATATTATGCCAACTGGTTCTGTAAAAAAAATTAAAAAGTTTTTGTGAGCTTAAAGGTATGGATTTTTAATCACCTTCATAATAAGTAAGACTAATCTTATTTATTATGCTGAATCCATAGTATCTAGGCTTTTGAAAAAAAACAATACAATACGTTGCAATGCATGCTTTGAAATACTTTCCACAAACCTTCGAGACTTCTATTAGTTTAGAATTTCATATTTTGAGTTTAGAAAATAAATTTTAAAAATTGTTTTAAAATAAATTTTTATTACATAGTAGTATATATTTTTAATTTCAATCGTTTTCTGTCGTTAATTTATTGTGTTTATAATTCATAATTATTATGGAATTTTGAAATCATTTTTCATCTGTTAATTAAATATGATTTATTTAATATTATCTTATGGTCTAAAATTTATTTAAATTAATCTATTAAGTAATAATTAAGCTCTCTGAAAATTAAAATAGTATATTATAATGGAGAGTACACCGTTGAACAAAATTATACAATTTTAGTACAAAAGGATTATGAAAAATTGTTAGGAAATTCCATTTTCACAGACTCGAATCATTCAAGTTAAACAATATTGTTAAAAAAAAAATCATTAACAGCTTTCGTATCCCGTGGTAAATTACTTTCGTAAAAATAATTACAAAATTATTTTATATTTAAAGCTGTTATAAAATAAAAATCTCGATTAATTTTAGAAACAAAGGAAAACCAATTGGAAATGAGGAATTCTCTTATTTAATTTACATTTAAATTCGCATTGGAGTGACAATAAATATCACAAACACTGTGAGTAATTTAATTAACTAAATAAATTTGTACATCGGGAGGACAATCGAATGTGAAAGTGAACTTAATAATGGATTATTAAAATTTGAGTACTTACCTGTGATAACAACTGCCTTATTATTCGATTTAACCATGCTTCCAAGAAAACTTCTTTTTAAAAAACTCTTTATCAGGTAGATAATGCATAATAATAGTAAAATTTTTACAAAATTCTTTTGAATGAAACTGTTTTTACATTCAGCTAATAATAAAATAAAAAGAGTAACAAAAATAATCAATTTCTTTTTAGCCAAACTTACAATTTGGCAATTGGAAGGTAACATATCGATTACGGATACATTGCGACGTACTTTGCGACGTTAATTTTCTTACTATGTCTAGAAACTTTAATTTTCCCAGTTGAGGAAGTTCAGAATCGAGTAATTAAGTGAATAAATACTACGTGTCATAAGAACAATGATTATATTCTTAGAAACACCTTGAGGAAAAAAAACCTGTAAAATTCGAAATGAAAAAAAAAAAAAAAAAAAAAAAAAAACCTTTTTAGTATATTTGGCAGTTCTTACATTTCTAAATTAAGATAATAATTTAAAGATATATAGAAAATCAAGCCTGTAGTCCATAGACAAATATGGAAATTTTTATAAACTTCTCGTTGGTGTTCTTTTTGATATAAGCACGCTAATGTTATGTACATTTACCACTATCTAAGGTTAGTGACGGAGTACTGGTTATGCGAAATAGGTTACTGTATCAGTAAGACCACAAATGCAAAGAGCTAACAATCTAAAATATATTATTGACCTAGTTATCAATAAAAAATTGATTAAAATATAAATCTTATGAATCCTAAAATATTAGGACAACAGCGAATATACATAATGAGTAATTAAAATCATTATGTTTGACAAATTATTTTACATAATCTATATAAATAAAAATGAATGCTTGTCTGTATATCTCTTATGCCTTCCTAAACCGTTCATCTTATTGAAATGAAACTTGGTCAGCTAATTGTTTACACCTACGGGATGGTTATAGGGAGAGTGCAATTATCGAAAATGTAAACAAAAAATTCGAATCTTAGCCGCATCTATTTACCAAGGATTAATCTCCAAATAACTCGCAGAGGAGATTATAGATTCTGTAGAAATATTAAATCCAAGTTAAAGGCTAATATTTTGTAGCTATAGTACGCAAATATCATGCAAGTTATTCTCAGAAGCAACAACTTCATTACAGATTATGAGAAAAAGTTTTGAGATTTTTTATATTTTAATTAAATTTTGGTATTTTTCGAAGTAACTACCCAAAATATTGAAGTACAAATAATTTTGTACCATCTTAACAATGCATGCACGTTTGCATGCTTGCATTCAAAATTCTGGCGGTTACACCGGTTACTAATGTACCAACATTTCACATTTGAAATGGCTCTTCTCGCCAATGGCTCTACCTGTGATCTTGAAACTTTAATCAATTAAATAATTTACTTAGACAAATGTATTCTTAAAATTTCAACACTGTACAATAATTTTTTCTTAGTGTTGTAATTTTTTTTTCCATCAGTGTATTACTTTTTTCGACTGCAACAAGGTGCCGGGTATCAACTAGTATACTATAAAATAAATTGCATATTAATAATTATGTGACATACGACTCGATAGCTGCAGTAAAATAATAATGTTAAATTTGTTTGAATTTCCTTATAACATTTCATATTTATTAAATATTTATATTTGTAAATAAAGTAATAAGGAATTAATTATAAATTATTAATTACTCAATTTAATTAACAATTATGATGAATTTTTCAATAAATTTATCATTTTATAACTTTAATATTTCTTCTATGGGGTATATAAAAAAATGGTTTAAAATGTATCTATTCACAAAGTTATTAAATTAAAAAAATTAATTGAGATAAAATTTTAACATGTGGATTGTTAAATATATGTAGTAATATGAAATTAATTTGAAAAATTATTAAAATTAGGACCTCATTTTGTCCTTTGCTTATGACCACGACCTAACTCCGCCAATACTCAAGACTAGAACTATATACTGAACATTTTTATACCTACAATTTCGTGTCCCTTAATATACGAATTCTGAAAAGTAAATGTAATCGTATTTCTTTCAAAATTAGTTTAGCCATTAAACTTCAAAATTGTAAAAATAAACCTAAAATAATTATTATCATTCTGACAGATGTATTCCATGTAATAAAGCATAAATGTGTTATGATTTGCAAAATTATAATATTTCTCCGTAAATAAAATTATTCATAATAATTTTTAAATGATAAATGACAAATTAAAAATTCTTTAAACACTCAATTAACCTATTTGTATAGAAAGAAGAAGAAAAGAAGATGATTTAAAACGTGGATATTTCTAAACATTCATAACGCAGATTACTATTATTTTGCAGGAATTGAAAAAAGGGTATCACCATGCCAGATTGCCATTTTTGTAGATGACATTGTATTATGGTCTAGAGGGACAGATATAAGTGAACTAGAGTCTATTCTAAATAGGTCTTTAGATGCTGTTCGTGATTTCTTGAACTCTTGCAAGTTGAACTTCAATGCTTCCAAGACAATTAGTAGTTTCTTCACCACAAATAGACACCTCTACAATTATTCTTCTGCAGTTTACTTTGATGGTCATTTGCTGGACAGTGACAAACATCTAATTTACCTGGGTTTTACATTAGATCCTGAAATGAAATGCAGGAAACATATAGAGAAAATAGCTGATAAGGCTAGAAAGCGACTACAGATTTTGAAGTATATTTCAGGTAAAGACTGGGGAGCTGATACTTCCCCTTTCACATATTGTTCTCTCATGTGTCCCATCCTTGACTATGGTTACCAGATATTTCAAACAGTTTCTGTTTCCAATTTAGACAGAGATTCTGGATTTAGACTCTGGACAAAGTTCAATTGAGTGCAGCAAAAATAACCATAGGGTTGAGTAATAGCTGTCCAAGTGAAGTGGTCCTATACGAAGATGGCATTATACTTCTAACCATGAGATTTAGGATTGGTTCTATTAAATTTTTTAATAAACTGTCGAGTCTGAAGATTTTAACAGGACTTCTAAATTCATTTGAAATTAGAAGAGTAACCAACGTCTAAAGAGAGATACCTCGCTGGAAAATGTGCGGAAGGAGAGTTTTATTTATTTTAAGGTTGATCCATCGTCCACTTTTGATTGTTTGCCTCCCATGGTGTCTCTAGAGAATATTAGTTTTGATTACGATTTGAAGTCCCCTGCCAATAACCAGGTGGGTCACCCTGACCTTTTAAAACAGTTGGCCTTAGAGGTTGTTAATAGTATCCCATCTGAAGCCTTGATCATCTATACGGACAGTAGCAGATTTGATAATGATAGGACCGGAAGTGATATTTTCGTTAACAATTTTGTGGACAAAAATAGACTCGCCATTCGAAACTCTGACTATTATTCAGTCTTCATATCGAAGATCATTGCTATTGGCAAAACTATTAATTATGCCCTGACCACTGACAGAAATAACATTTGGATTTTTACTGATAGCAAGAGTGCTATTCAGTATTTTAAAAACTGGCCAAAAATATTTTATATCCCAAACCAAGCCATTTTGCAGCTTCTCTGCGAGATTAGCCTAAAAACACCTGTACATCTTCAGGGGATTTCATCATCGTTCCTTGGGCTTATGGTAAGGAGGTAGCAGGTATACTCGCCAAGAATGGTTGCGATCTTCCGATAAACAATTAAAATGAGCTTACTCCCTCGAAAATCTACTCCTTAAACAAACAGCAATTGCTCTCTGTATGGCGTCTTCCCTTGGTTTGCCAGAGGTAGTCCTGGTCTGTCCCTGCCTTGCTGCGATTCCCGACCTCTTCATATAGCCATGGCAAGCTTTAGAAGTGGCCATCTAAAATGTTTGAGATTCTTGAATGGGGAATGGACTTTATCTCCTTGTTCCTGTTCCTTCTCTGCCAGTTCTGTCCACCTTCTTAATTGTCTTGGCGCTTCCTGGAGGCAACTGTGGGATGAGAAGGATCTGATATATGGGTATCTGGCGCGTCGGAGCCTTTTGGACGTAGTGTAGGCATTCTTACACCAGAGGGATAGGTAAAAACAACCCTATCATTCTAAGAAACAAAAGAATTCTAAGAAATTCTAATTTTCTTGACTTTTTCTTACAAGCTGTTAAAAATATCATTTCTATCTTGTAATCAAAAATGACGTGCAATCAAACGATTCCACTTGACATCATAAATAAAACATTTTTTCTGCGATAGGATTTTGTCTTTAAAATCACAGTATGCTTTTATATCTAAAATCGTGAAGATTTCCAATCTCAGCTTGGGGAAACAAGGATTGTAATTCTTTAAAAAAAAGTGCGACTAAAGTTTTGATTTCATTTTATTTAGGATCAAGTATAGCTATCCCAAATTTTCTCTTTCTTGCAAGGCTCAGTTTGGCTGCTGGGTAGGAAAATATGAAATGAAATCTTTTTTTCTGTTCAATTAATTCAAAAAACATAAAAGGAGTAACACTTTAAACGGATCTCATTAAAAATCTACAGCATAAATTTCTGTATAAAGTTAATGTATAGGTAATTTTACGATTGCAGTATGAATACCAATTCCCATTCAATAAAAAAAATTCAGTTTTTAAAAAGAAAAATGCAATTTGTTTGATACTAAAGTATAATTTAATTAGAATAATATCAAGTTTCGAAACTAAATAGAATTATTATTAGTTATTTTAGAATGAGGAGGAAGTGTTTATTGAAGAGGAAGCAAACTTGCCAATCCGTTATTATAATATATAAAAATAATGATCATAAGTAAAAATATATATAGTTGCATGCAATCTTTATTCTCGCAACTTTTTTAACTTTGTGCCTAATCTAATTAATGCCTTCCTAACTTTGTGCCTCTCTACGGAAGCGTGATTTTTCTTGCAATTCGTGTTCTATTTAATCAACTTTGGGTGGTGGTGTTATTGTAGGGGTATGGAACGATCTTATATTAAATTATGAGTACATCATTTTGAAAAAAAAAGCCAAATTTGAAAACTGAAAAATTGTTATATTTGATAAGATCTAATATTTAAACAGTTGCAACAAAATATATGATGACGGTATTTACTTTAGACATAATTTTCTGCTCTATAAATTTTTATGAAGGTCTTTTTTAAGATTAAAGTATTATTGTAGTGTATCATTCTATTCTGGGGAAAGAAGTACTCTCTTCACAAATTTCATTTCACATATTTTTCACTTGCCAAATGAACCTCACTCAGCTGAGATGGCAGTTTTATGACATTCAATCCCTAACAGAAGTGACTACAAAAATAAAAACTTATTTATAATTTTTTTCAATTTAATCCGTCTATAACTTTTCATGGAAAATTGTTACTCACACACACACATATATATAATTAATATATATTAATATATATATAATTAAGATTATAATTCGCCACCACTTAATAAAGATTTAGCTATCATTTGCGCAACATTTATTTGATAATAAATTCAACTATTTTTACATTATATGAGCACAGTAACAAAGAGAATGCTTTAAAAAAAGTTGCCTTTTTTTTTGCTATATTACTTTTTTTTGCCATACGTGAACATATCGTATTATCTAAATCCTTCGTGTCTTCATCCATAAGTAAGAATTTGCCAGTACATTGAATTGTATTGTGCTTGTGTGAAAATTCACGTGATTGAATGCTTTACTAGCAAACGCAAAGGACATCTTCGTGATAACATTTACCTTTCTCTCTCTTTGGTAATATAGCTGAGATAAAAAAAACATGAATGCGGTTTCATCTTAGCATTTGGGTGTGTGTAGGCTTCAAGAACTCACGTATCAGACATTGAATATATTTAATACAAGATTTTGGCAGGGATTTCCTACACATAATAGAATTTAGGTAAGGGAATTATAGGGATATTTTAAGAATTTCTTTATCGAATTTGTTTACGTCATTAAATTTGCATCCCTACACTCGGAGCATGGGAGCCACTAACGAAAACATTTTTACAGAGCTTTCTGTTGCATTAATTAAATAGAAAAAAGGGGGATGGCATCAGAAAAAAAGAGAATATTTTAGAATGAAGTTAATATTGAAGTTCTTATTGCTGACCACATGAAAATACGCATCAATAACGGCACAACTGGTGTCAATCCAATATACGTTACTAATCCAAAATAAGTCCCTCGTTTGTAGAGAAAAACCTTTTCTCACTTTTACATATGCATATAGGTATTTTGATCGATGATGTCAATGAAAGCATTTTAATTTCCAGCTGAAAGAAAACACTCACTTCTTTACTATATGAAAGTTTAAAAAATTTAATGCAATATTGCCGTGGTTGGTTCGTGAATGCTTTGAATAAATAGGCAAATAGAAAAACTTAACAAATTTATTGCATATTCGTTCGAGTTACTCTGCTCAGTAACTCCATCTCCAAGAGCAAACATTCAAATGACATCACTCTTTTAATTACACTCACGCTGGTTGTCTAGCGCCATTTATGAACGCTTATTTCCTAACGCTTCAAAAATCCAATTACTACGTATTATAACTATATTTATATCTCTTATAGATAATTAGAATTAATTTTGGAAACTATACTGTCGATATTAGAAAACTACGCGGCGAAATATTGCGAACTATCAAACTAAATTTCACTCATTCTTACACAATTTAAATAGAATATGATTTACACAGTATTGTAAAATTAAGAAAATAAAAAACATTTCGTCATTCAAAAACATAACATTTTCCTAAACAATTAACTATTCTTTGTAAACAACTAACATTTCTGGTAAATAATCCGCGTTTACAAGAATGATTGAAAATTCATATAAAGAAAGCGATCGCTCTGCATAAACAAGATCTTTCGATATAAAAATTATTTTTCTTCTATTTGTGTATTGCGTGTATTTTCTTTTTGAAAAATAATAGGATTCGAAAGTAGCAGTTGAGCATAAGAATCCTTTACGACAACGTTGATTTCATAAAAAGAGTTTTCGTAAAATAGTTCAGCAATATACGAGTTTTAGCAGATTATCAACTTTCAAAGTAATTGCTGATTAACAATATGCAGGACCGAATTAAGCTTTTTAGTGGCTTTCTAAAAAAAACTCAATGAAGAAGAACACTTTAAAATTTTTCTTTTTTTTTTTTTTTTTTTTTTTTTTTTTTTTTTTTGCTATTTCTAGGATTTAAGATTAGAACATTTAAGATAATGACATTCACCATTTTGTTATCTTAAAACCTGAGCAACTAATATACTTCGTTTTGACAGATATTTTGAAATGAAAAAAGGCCATCTAAGGTTTAACCTCTTTGTCGTTCGTAAATCACCAGGGGCATTCAGGTAAGATTTCTGCAGGGTGACCGTGACGCATTTTGTGCGTTCTTCTACATTTTAAAACTATAAATGTTTAAAGTGCTTTGTAAATTGCTTTTTACAAAGCAATTTAAACATTTTACTCCTTTTACTTGTTTGAAATTTTATTTTTGTTTGTTATAATGTGGCAAAAAACAGACATTTTCGTCAACGGGAGGGGTCAATGAAGAAGTAAATTAAGGGGTTTCTATCGGAATTCAAAAGATAGAAGTAAAAATAGAAGAAAAGCAATATAAGATACACCCAGAATCATAACAATATTGTAAAATATTGAACAATATTATGGAGTACGTAACAATATTGAAAATGCAACAAAATATTTAAAAGCATTCTTATCATGAAATTTGGGCATATAAATATTTGTTTTAGCTTACTAATTAATTTTATTTGAGATTTAATTCTAGAAAGATTTTATTGGAACAATTCTTTTTTTTTAAATATGTATGTTCATGCGAATGTAGCTTAAAGCCAAACATGGTGTTCTTAAAATTACGGCAACCTCATTTACCCGCCCTTCCGATCGAGTCTATCAGCGGTTCATTGGAATGTTGACCCACATCGGCCCCAACCACCAGTAGAAGCTGTAAACGCGCTTCAGGTGTAAGGCTTAACAAAGCCCACCAGAATGCAATGTCACAATCAGCCATGTATTATATGAACCATGTATTATATTATCCGCAAAAAGGAGTGTGTATATATTTGTAAATAAAGAAGCTAAGCAAGATGTACAGTCCACTGCTCACTTCGAATCACCAATGTATATTGTACTAAAGTATCCATCTAAGTTCGAAAACAAATGTTTAAAAACTTACGGATAAAATCTTCCGTAATCTATACTTATAATAAAGCTCAATGTGTGTGTGTGTGTGTGTGTGTGTTGGCGCTCTACAGGCCAGACCGTTGGACCTACAGCTACCAAATTTGGTACATGTATATCTTGGAGGTCTGGAATGTGCACCTCGGAGCCCTTTTTTCGAATTTTTAATTAGAATTTGAATTAATCAAAATTTAAGCGAAATTTCGACGTTTTTCCGCTATAACTTCCGAAAATATTATCGGATAAACATGATTTTAACATCAATTTAAAGATAAAAAAAATTAGCTTTCTAATAGTATCAGTATTTTAACATTTAACCTAAGCCTTTTAAAGAAGCATTTCAACTATATTTTTCAACAATATATTTCGGACAAAACAATAAAATTTAATCTGCAGGAGCACGTTACGAGTGGAAGGGGAAAAATTATCTTTTATCAATAGGTTGCCATCAGATAGATAAAAACTCAAATTAAAAAAATAAATAATTATTGCAAATTAAACATTTAAAAATGCAATTTTCAGTACGTGTCTGCATGAAATGAAATAAATATGAAATATGTTTTTTCATTTTAAAAAAAAAGAAAATGCAAAGAATTTTTTGTGACTTTTACAATATTATTAATTAAATAAATCAGCTTTGTTTAATAATAGAAATACATCTATAAAAAAGTCTAAATGAAGTAAATAGCTGCATAGTATGTAGCACGAGTCTATAAATGCTTTAAAAATGAAGAATATTTAGCTTTTAATTAAAAAGAGATTAACTTGTGATATCAGTGTTTTAATGTATAACTCAAGCTTCTATTTTTAACGAATTTTTAAAGAAATATTTTAACCATGTTTTTTTGAGCACGTGACTGGATAAAATAAAATAAAACAATGCCGGAAGTTCAAATAAAAAAAAACTATCATCGCAAATCAAATCTAAAGAAATACAACTTTCAGCATGTGACTGGATAAAATAACATAAATATAAAATGAGATATCTTCTAAAAAAATAAATGCAAGGCAATGGATTCTATGATCGTTTGCAATAGATATATAATTAATTCCATAAATTATCTTTATTTACAGTAAACCTGGTTGAATTTAGACAGGATGTGCAATGAAATCCCGACTTAATGGCATATTTCTATAATCGTTTGTAATATCTGTATCATTAATTCGATAATTTTTCCCCTTTTTCGCTTTCTTTAAAAAACATTTAACATTTTGGTAACATCACCGAAAAAAACATTTTTAATATTTTGGAAGAATAATCGATAAATTGTTAGAGCATTAAACTCAAAAAGTTTTTTCGAATAAAGTTACCGACTCTTTAACTACTAATAACTGAATCTTTTAACTTTAACTATTTCTTAAATTTTGGCTAATGAATATGTGATTTAATTGAAAATTTTAGAACGCATTACTCATGGCGAACCAGCTGGTCGCCAAAGGCGGCTAGTAAGAAATAAATGAAACAGATTTAAAAGTTTACAGTTAGAATAAAACAATATGTATTACCAGTAATTTTTGAACAAAAAACTCATTTGTTAATTCTTTATTTGTTGTTGACTTCAACAAACTTCAACATTTTTGCACGCTTGAAGTGCATCATTTCTTCAATTTGTGGACTTCAACAAAATTTAAAGTGTTAGGAAAAACCTTACATTAAAAATAATCGAAAGATTTAATTTTTAATTTACAAAAATACTTCTCAAAACACCTAATACATCTCAAAATAAAAATTATTTTAATAATAAATATTTTATGAGCATTTGGAGTTGTTAATGATTTTTGCCAAAATTTGTGTTTAGAACTGGAAGCTCAATAAAACGATGTAATTGAACAAAGTCATATCATTACATTGTCGAAGGTGTTTGACATATGCATATTAAATTTCACGAAATTTATTTTTGAATTGTTGTTGAGATTTGCTATTTTCGGCGAATTTCAAATGTACTTAAAGATTAGTCCATACAAATACATTAGAAATAAATTCCGCCTTGTAACGTTTTTTCAAAATCAGAGACAGTGTCTGAATACGCTGAGAGTTAACTTAACCATTTTAAATTTTATTTTTTTAAAAAAATCTTTAAAACGGAGGCTTCTTCTTCTTGTATGCAGCCGACCATCCCGCCACCACTGAACGTAGCAGTATCGACAGGATTTGTTGGGGAAATCATTGTTTTAAATTGAGCAGAGAGTTGTTAGATATTTTTCACCGAACCAAACTCACAATCTGAACGCATGCGTCACGTATTAAAGATATAAAAGGCGATTTTAGCGAATCAAAGGTTCCGCGTTTGAATCTCTAATTAAGTGATGAACAGTAGCGAAGTAAATATGAATTAAAAATTATAAAGTTTACTGCCTTTTTCTTAATTTAATGATAATTTTTTTAATTTTGGAGATGCATATAAACTTGAGAGTCAATTTGTACAATCAGGAAACTATCTTGGAAACTGATTAAGACAACTTCGGGAAAAAAATATTGGCCAATTTAGAAACATTTATGTTTTACGCCGTTTCAAGACTATAAAACAATACTGTACAATGTTATTTTTTCAAATTTTACTATATTATACAATATAACAGGCTACTTGGGACTACTGTGAAGTTAAATAAAAAGCTGGAAATAATTCCATGTTAGTTCTTCTAAGCTATGTACTGATTACTAGATTGCTTTCAGAGCTCCATTCATGCCGTTCTTATTGCAGCGAAGATTGTATTGCTGAAACAGTTGGTATATGTGTGCTGACTATCTACTGGTTGACATATTCGTATGAGCAAGCGTTCTCTTGCAAGAATACAATAAAAAGTAAATTTAGAAGTCAACTAACAAATAAAAATCTAGAATCATTCTTGAAGCTTAAAACAATAAGCTATAAGCCAGACTTAATCAAAGCACGTAACGTCAATGATCCCATTCAAGTAACTATCTATCTTTATGTTTTTATATGAATAAAAATGATTCCGTATGCTATGCTGTATATTTGAAATCAAATATGTATCAGAAAATACTATTATATTACATCAAAAAAATTTTAGTGGCTCTTTGAAAAATGGAAATTTTGTAAATTGTTGCTTTTGGCTCTTCCGTTTTAATAGGTTGCCAACCTCTGATGTCATTCGATAAATAAATTGCGATTTTTTATTTTTAAAAAATCTAAGCCTTTGAAGATAAGGGGGGAAAACCGTTAGCAAAACCGTAATAACAAAATTAATTTGAAAACAGATCTAGTGTTATAATTATTTGAACAAATATTAAAAGTCATAGAAATAAAATTTTCATATTTGGCATTTTTAAGCCATGTCAAATTTATAACAGCGAAGAAAAGGTTCTCCACCAATAGCAGCAGGTTTTGCACGGCTAAATTGGGTTTACTCTTTATAATAAAGGGGAAATTGTTCGCTGATAAAAAATAAATCAATTCGATATGATGCAAAAGGAATCCTGGGCGATATTTCAAAATATATGGTTGATTATGTTTATAATGATTATGTTGTAGTAGTATTTTAAGTAATCAAATGATTGAACGCAGCTAACATTTTCAATTCAATCAATCAATCTTAATGTTAAATACCCTTTGACCACTTTTACGTCATTCTAAAAAATATAGTTCTGTAATTGTTTATCATGTATTTCCACAATGAATGCAATTTTCTATAAATTTTCTATAATTTATTTTTACTTAGTTTTATTATGTGTAATTTTGAGTACTTAAAAATCCTAAAGTTGTATCTTTTTAAGTGGTGTATTCTTAATCGCGCATGAATACAGTTATAACTCTTGCAGATCCGCTCTCTCTTTTCCTGTGATTCCGCCATTAGAGGTTAACAGACGGAATTTGTTTAATTTGTTTTTCTCTATTATTATTCGGGTCTTAAAAAAATTTTGAAAATGTCTAGTAGAGATAGAATGGGTCGAAGAGGGTAAGTGTTAACAATACATTTATTATATATATACTTAAATTTTCAAAATTATTTGAACTGCGTAGGTACTTGACCTAAATGTCTAAACTATGAAAAAAATGTTGAGGCTTTTGTTACCAAAATGTATTTTTTTCTATTAATATAATGTAATACAGTTATTGTGGATGATATTCTGAGGAACTATGCACAACAAATGAAAGAATATTGCTAAAGATTATTTAACTTTATTGACAACTTAAGAAATGTATTTTTAGTACTTTAGTTCGGTTTATTATCGATTACCTGATGATGTTGAATAAATTATATATCACTTGATATTTATAATAAGACTTGTGTATATTTTATTATTCTCAATCATTGTATTTTCTATTCCATTTCGATTTTTAATGAGCTTTATAATTAAATGTATTTAGGCAATTTCACATTATTTGTAACATATCAGTTGAGATTTCCACATGCAAATTATTTGATTTCATTCAAACATAATTTAAAACAAAATATTTAAATTAAGAGTTCATTCTAAAAATATATTACCATTTGTGTTAATGGTATTCGTAGTTGACGTTGAAGTTATTTTCCTTCTACCAAATTTTCAAATAAGAAAACGTCAAAATATTATCAGTATTAATTTCATATAGTCATTATAAAGAAATAACTGATGTATTGAAAAAAAAAATACGGCATGGTTATCTATTTTTCTTTATAATTGTAGGTTTAATTTACAATTTTTCTTTCATTTGAATATAAGAGCAAATTAATGTTTGGTATCCTCACTAGGTATTTAACAATTATAAAACATAGTAGGGCAAAACTTTTACGCCCCTCTGTTTTTTTTTATAAGCAGTTATTAAATGCAGTTGACATTTGCATCATTCTTACGATAATGAATGTTACCAGACTAAACTAAAGAATATGGTGTAATTTTTAAAGGCAAATTGTCAAATTTTGGTATTTAACTGTATTTTTGTTATTAGTTGGCAAGTTTTCTTCTGTTTGGTAGAGATTATCAAAAAAAATTATACTATATTTTTCAATTTTCTTCGTAGTTAATTATAAAATTTTATGTAGTTGTGGTAGATATGTGATTATCTGTGTTTGCAATATTCAATAATTAAATGTTATGTATTTTTTGTCATTTTTGTAATATAATACTGCTTTCTCATTAATTATAAAATACAAAATTATTTTATTTACTTTTAAGTCTATAATACCGATATTTTTAGGAATGCTTTTTTCAAAAGCCAGTTTTGAATTATTTAAATTGAAATACTGAACACTTATAATTACATATCGGATTTCTTATCTTTGTAGTGGTGGAGATAGACCAAGTTTTGGAAGTCGCCGTGGTGGTGGATCTAGTAGAGGTGGATTTACTGGAGGTTCAGGAGGACGGGGATCATTAAAAGGGAAGCAGCCTGGTGAGCGATTGAGAAAACCACGTTGGGATATGAGTAAATTGATGCCATTTCAGAAAAATTTCTATCGTGAGCATCCCAATGTTCAAAGGAGATCACAGGTAATGTAAATTCTTTGGAATTTAATAGAATTATGAAGAAAAATATATTTCTACAAAAAATTCTTCATTAAAAAAAACTTTTCATTTTCTTTGTTTGTTGAATACAAGTTAATTTATTCTTGATAACACTGTGACACATTTTTATTGCAATTATATTTGCAAATAATGATTAGATCTTAGTAAAAAGTTTCTTATAATTTTATTCATATCACTTTAATATAACAGATTTGTTTATATTGTTTGAATTTTATACTCTTGAAGAGGTATACTTTTAATATTAATCATTGAATGTTTCTTAAAATGTTTTCTTAATTTCCTATTTTAGCAAGAAGCTGAAAGCTATAGGAATCATTATGAAATTACTATTCGTGGCCCTAATATTCCCAAACCTGTTGCTAATTTTGAAGAAGGTTGTTTTCCAGGTGAGCAGCTATTTGTAAAAGTTTTCATCAATATGAATTTATTATAGGTATTTGCAATTTTATGCATTGGACATGTTTAAATTTTAAATGCTTTATTAAATTTTCTTCACATTACCATTTTTATAAAAATCTCAAGATATATTTGTATTAAATTTGTTTGATTTCTTAAAGAATGTTTTAAAAATATGTAGATATACTGATTTCAATAATTTTTCTATTATATAGAATTGAATTAAATCTTCATACTGTGAAATAAAACATATATATTAAAAGATAAAATAAAACTTGTATATTTAATGATTATAAAAAAACCATTTATTTGATTTGATGTGAGAAAAGTTGATATGAATTTGTAATTAATATCAGCTTGTATTGATATTAATTTTTTTTAATCAATTTTATGTATATTGTCTATGATATTTAACTTTTAATCTTACACAATATCTTGTTAATAAATGCTAATTTTTAATGCTTTATTATCAGCTAATCAATGCTCTTTAATAGATTATGTAATGGAAGCTGTTCGTCTTCAGCAATATCAACAACCAACTGCTATTCAGGCACAAAGTTGGCCTATTGCTTTGAGTGGTCGAGATTTAGTTGGCATTGCCCAGACAGGTTCTGGAAAAACCCTTGCAGTAAGTTAGTCCATATAACTTTTATATGGAAAAGTACTTTCATTTTTTTTTTATTTTATTGATATTTTTAGTATCTAGTGAAAATTTCTGTTTAATTGATATGATTTGTGATAATTGTGTGTTTTTGTATGTTGTATATAAAATAGATAAAAAATTTAAAGAATGGCATTTTTTTTTTATCAACAATAAAGAATGCCTAACATGTTTACTTCTTTTATAGCTGGCATTTTATAAAGCATCACTTTCATTTTTTTTTAATGATCATTTAAATTTTAACAGCATTTACATGTAATAATTACTTTGTTTTTATATAAATGTTACATTCTTGCTTCAAGTTTTGTTAGGATATGCTCTATTTTTGTATCTTTCGCTCTATAACCAAATGTTTTCATTAATTGTGACAAAATAATGGTAGAAAAGAGTTAGACAATTTGAAGGCAATGAGGAAAATTTATGATTAACAAAGTTGTTCAGCAATCATGCTGACAAATAATAATTAAAGGTCATATCCATATCAATTCAATCCTGATATAAGCCTCACAATTTCAGATTTCTTAAAATTTGGGTCAGATATACTATTGGTATAGAGTTTGGAAAATAAGAAATTTTAATTGAGATATGTCCAGTCATTTTTGAATTGCAGGTATAAGTTTCCATAAATTGTGTTAAAAACAGCATTTCTTTTTCTTTTTTAAAAATATCTGTAGAAAGTTTCTGAATTGAGCTAGAGGCTTGGAATAGGTACCATTTTACAATATTTTCATACTGTTGCTATAATGTGTAATACTTATTGGTTCCGGTAAGAAAAAAAATAATTGAAATTTATTTACTTGTCGATATTTTTAAATTCCATGAATTGTTTGAATTGTCATAAGTCACATGACAAAATATAAATTTGGAATAATTTTTGATGATTTTATTTTAAAAAACTGAAGCTTCTTTTGTATTAGTTCAACTTTGTATTCAATCTAACAATGCTAATATTGATATTTTAATAAAAATAAACATGGAACTAATATAAAGAATCCATTATTATATGTAAAAAATTTATTATTAAATATTAGGACATATTAATCATTTACAAGTTTCTTATGTTTGGTTACTACGTCTTCCATATCTGTCAAGAAGAATATAAATTCTTCCAGTAGGAGTTGCAGGATTCACTTATTTTGTCAGATCTTCCATATCTGAGAAATAAAGAATATTGATATTTCTTGGATTTGAAAAGGATATAAGTGGTTGAAGAAAGGTTCCCTTTAAATAAAGTTCATTTTTCTTTTAAATAATATCTTTTATTGTTATGGCACATATTTTCAAAAGCTTTTGAATTCAAAGAAGTGTTTTTGATTAACTTTGTTTTCCACTTCCCCCTTTATATATTTTTATCTCTTTCAGTACATTTTGCCTGCTATTGTTCACATCAATCATCAACCACCATTGGAACGAGGGGATGGTCCAATTGTAAGTTGTCAATAAACTCCATAATGAAAATTTTTGTAAAAATTAACATTTAGATCGATTTTTATATAAATTCTCTCACACTTTAATTTATTATTATTTTTTTAAGGTTCTTGTGCTTGCTCCAACTCGTGAGTTGGCTCAACAGATTCAGCAAGTTGCTAATGATTTTGGTCATACGTCTCGAGTAAGAAATACATGTGTATTTGGTGGTGCACCTAAAGGTCCACAAATCAGAGATTTAGAAAGAGGTAAAAAAATGTTACCTTACAAAATCTTGAAAAGAGGTCTGCAAATTTGTAAAGATTTTTGTTTTCTTTTGAGTTGTTTGGAATTTTTAGAAAACTACCTCAACATATTTTCTGAAAGCATATACTTTAAAAAAATTTGTGTGTGATTTGTAAAGGATGTGATCATTATCATTAAAGGATATGACACCATTTTATAAATTACTGTCTTTACTTCTATGTAAGAAGAAAAAGAAAGACTATTTACTTTACAATTTAGAAATCTTAAGTATCATTATTTAAAAATTACCTTTAATTTATTGAAAAAAAAAATTATTATTTGAACTTATGAGAACAATGATATCTTGAAATAATTTTTTTTCCTTAATAATTGCATTGTTCTAAATAGCTTTGTTACTTTATATGTTTTAAATATTTGATAACAATTTTAAGATCTTGAAAATAATCAAGAAGATATAGTCTCTGAGAATAGAATTCTTTCCTGATCTTTTCCTTCTCAAACTGAAATATTCCATTGCAATATAAACTGGCATGTTTGGAAAATTTATCAGTCATATTCATAGAAAAGTGAATCTCCTTATTTGATGACTAGCTGCCTTTGGCGACCAGCTGGTTAGCCATGAGTAATGTGTTCTAAAATTTTCAATTAAATCACATATTCATTAGCCTTAAAGTAATTCCGGGCATTGATTGGCCTGAAATTAATATTTTCTTTAAGATGATGGACGGAAAGTTCTAAAAGAGCACATTTTCCTAATATTCTTTAATTTTATAAATCATTCAGTTTTAATTATTGATTTAGAAAACTGATTGATGTAGCAACTTTTATTTAAAATATTAATAAAAATATTTTGTAAAATATGGCTCACAGAGCAAAGTATGAAGAAATCTAAAACTCATTATTCATAAATGCATTGTTTGACTCAAACTACATAAAATGTAATTATTTACTGCATTTAGATCAAATTAATAGTATTAAACAATATATATATGCCTATTAATAATATTTTACAAACTGGCCATTGGAAAGGAATTTGAATGCATACCTGTATAAATAAAGATAATTTATTCAATTGATTTAAATATTGCAAACGACCATAAAATCCTTTGCCTTGCATTTTTTAAAGAAAATATCACATTTTATATTTTATTTTATCCAGTCACATGCTGAAAGTTGCATTTCTTTAGATTTATTTTGTGAGGATAGTTTTTTTTTTCTTTTCCTTTATTTGAACTTCCGTTATTATTTTCTTTTATTTTATCCAGTCACGTGCTAAAAAAAAACATGGTTAAAATATTTCTTTAAAAATAGAAGCATAAGTTATACATAAAACACTGATACCATTAGGAAGCTAATTTTTTAATCTTTAAATTGATGTAAAAATCATGTTTGTGCGATATTTTTGGAAGTTATAAAAGGAAAACAGCAAAATTTTGCTTAAATTTTAATTAATTCAAATTCTTATTAAAAATTTGAAAAAAGGGCTTTGAGTTGCACATTCCTGACCTCCAAGGTATACATGTACCAAATTTGGTAGTTGTAGGTCCAACGGTCTGGCCTGTAGAGCGCCAACTTAAACACACACACATTGAGCTTTATTATAAGTATAGATGATACAACAAATTCCAATTCAATTCAGTTTTTATTTATAACTAAAATAATCAAACTTTTCAGTGAGTTAATCAAATATTTCTTATCCTTTTCTTTTAAAGGAGCTGAAATTTGTGTGGCTACTCCTGGTCGTTTAATAGACTTTTTAGAAGCAGGAGTCACTAATCTTCGTAGATGTACTTATTTAGTATTGGATGAAGCTGATCGTATGTTGGATATGGGATTTGAACCTCAGATCAGAAAAATTTTGGAACAGATTCGGGTGAGACATTTTAATTTTATTTTAAGAAATAAGATGACTTTTTCTATTGAATGCTTCAAGAAATTTGTAGTGTTAGAAAATATGAATTTTATGACTCATTTTCTAATTATGTTTTTTTACGTTAAGAAAATACGTTTATAAATATTGAAATTTTTAGAAGAAATTAAATGTATTTTGAAATCTTATAAATTAGTTATTTTTTATTGTACATTATTTATTGATTAAATTTGTTGATTTATTTGCATTTTAATTAATATATCATGTTTATGGCCTTGATTTAACGAAATGATGGTAACTTATTTAGTACTTGTATTTTTCAGCCTGATCGTCAAACTCTCATGTGGAGTGCAACTTGGCCTAAAGAAGTGCGTGCTCTTGCTGAAGATTTCTTAAAAGATTATGTTCAAATTAATATTGGAGCTCTTCAACTATGTGCAAACCATAATATCACTCAAATTATTGATGTTTGTGAGGAACATGAAAAAGAGAACAAGTAATTTAATTTCCAAATTCCCTTTTTTATGAGCCATTGTAAAAAATATATATATAAACGTATTTGTTTCTTATTAGATTGTTCAAGTTGTTGGAGGAAATAATGAGCCAGAGTGATAATAAAGTAAGTTTCATTTTTTTAAAGAACATTTTTAAAAATTTGAAGAATTTCCAATAGATGAGATTCAGTCATTATATTCATTAATTCTTTTAATTCACAATATTTTTAACTTTAGACCATTATTTTTGCGGAGACCAAAAGGAAAGTAGATGATCTTACTAAACGAATGCGTAGAGATGGGTAAGTTTCTATTTACTTTTGTTGACAATGAAAAATTATTCAACTTACATTTGTCATTATATTATTGAAGTTGTTTCTGATTTAATTTTTATGTTTTAGGTGGCCCGCTATGTGTATTCATGGAGATAAATCACAACCTGAAAGAGACTGGGTTTTGAATGGTAAGTTAAAATTCATTTTATTGTATATCATTGTTTCTCAGAAGCATTGATGTCAATTAACACGAATAACGATATTTTTTTAACAAGAAGAAAAAGATATCTGAGCCTTGGACAATTTTTTCTTAATCATTAAGTTTGTGTTATGTCTAGTTCAGGTATATTTTACTGAATATTACTCATTAACAGACTGATATTTGGTAAACAATGCTCCATTGCTGAAAGTTTTAAGACTTGATATATAAAAATGTTCTATTAAAGAGATATTGCATTTTAAAGCATTAAAAAATTTAGCATTAACATCAGTGGAATCGTGGAATCTTGAAATTGTTTAATTGAAAGGAATTTGAAAAGTTGCTTCTATATATGGTTATCAGTATTTTTAAACTAAATATATTTATAAAACAAGCTTCTCTAATAGTTTTCCTGTATCTATTATTGAATTTGCTGTTTGAGAAATTTAAGTTGATTTTATGCAATACTATAATATTATTTAAAAATATAAATGTGCTATGGTTTTATTTTGTAAGAATGAATGTGAAATAATGAATTGATTTTGATAAATTAGGGAAAATGCAAGTGGGGATGATGAGGGCTTTGTTGTAGCATATATGTATAAAATCATTTAATGCTTTTTATTTCAGAAAATCAAATTTTTGATCGAGAAACATCAAATTTAAAATAATATTAACTATTTTTTAGTTAAATTATTTAAATTCAGAAATCTATTTGAAACTAAGAATTTTTAAGAGTTAAGATGGGATCAATTTAAGTTGGTAAAAGATTTTTTTAGATTAATGAATTTTTTTGTTACTTTATAGTGTCTTTTTATAAATTAAAGCACTTATTATATGTAACATATCCTATTTTAACTGTAATAGAAAAGTTATGATAATTTTTTCTAATATTTAACAAATAATATTAATATATCTTAAAACTGTAAATAATAATTTTCTTTCAGAGTTCAGAACTAGCAGATCACCAATCTTAGTTGCGACTGATGTTGCTGCTCGTGGATTGGGTATGTAAATGTAACTTTTTTTCTTTTGAGATCTTAATTTCTTAAATGGCTGCATCTTAAAATTTAGTATCTGATGTGGGGCGGCATGACATTAAAGTGTTTAACAGCAAATGGATGCTTTTTGATCATGGTAACCCCTTGTTTGTGGAAAGTAATGACTAGTGTAGTTATGAATCAGTTAAGTTTTCTTCAAAAATAATTGAGTTGATAAAAGTATAGATTGCTTTATGAAAATATATCTATTCAAAAATATTGAAGAACTAGTTGCCTTTGTTTTGATGCCAAGCATTTTTTAATTTTAGTGAAAATCCAAATCGTGTTTCATAATATATTTAAAAGAGGGAAAAGATTATCTGAAGCATGTTGAATAAATAAGAATTCACAGTAAAAAAAATGAATGCATATAAATTTATTTTTAAAAGTTGATTTAGAATAAATTAATACTTTTGGAATTTCTAAATGTTTGAATTAGTTTAAAAGTCTTTTATAATTTTTGAAACTTAACTCTCATATAAGTTTTGGTGTTGACTAGTAATCATTAATTATTTCATTTATTCATCTTATTAATGTGTACATTTTTTTTTAAATGACATAAAATTTGAGTTACTTTTGTTTACTTTCTTTGCATAATAGAAGTATATTTCATTTATATCTATAAATATTATCTTGTTACATTTCAAAATAGAAATAAGAAACCTGAATTATCAGATTTACTGCTTTTAGAATGATTTAATATTTTTAATAGAAATTGTTAACTTGCCAGAAATTTTTATAGTTATCAATTATAGAAGACTGATTTACTAGCTCATTGACTTATTTCTACGAGTGCCCACCTCACTTTTTTGTTATGCTAAAACATTTATATATGAGACAGATTACAAATGTTTATTCCTTGTTTTGAGCTAAATGGAATTTAAAATGTTGTTATTCAGATGATCCTTTCTTCATTTTATTGACTGTTAAAAAATGTTAATAAAAATGAGACTGAAGATTTTTATTTCTGTATAGAGAAAGAACTATTTTTCCCTTAAGAAACAAATTTCATGATCACTTGATGTCCAGAATTGTGAACAGTTGCCGTGTGCAACATTTTCTTGGAGTTAATTATTCATGCATGAAAGGATCATATTGATTTTGTTATTTATCTTTGATTTTTTTTATTAGTTTTATTGAATTTTAGTGTATGTTTTTTCATGCAATTAGTTTTCTATTGACCTTTAAATATGCAAAACTAAGTATTCACATTTTTAAATATTTTTGTTTTAAAAACATTTTTATTGAATTATTCTAAAGGATGCAGTTTACAGCAAAGCATTATTATTATAATTTCTTACTTGATATTAGATTTCTTAAATATATTTCTACTGAAAAATGTGATAATTAAGTTTTGCATGTTTAATTAAATAGATGGTATCTAATGGAATATTTTTTGATGTTTTCTTTCCAATGATTTTAATTCAGAGCTGATGTTGATTTTTCATGTTTAAAGTTATCTAGTACTCTAATCCAGAAATTCTCTTACATTATGAAATTTGGTATTTCATTTTTAGTTTATTAAAAATTGCTCAAATAAAGCTATGTAAAATATCAGTTTTACTGTGAATTCTTCAAAATAAAATTTTTAATAAATTTTACAATTTTTGTTTCTAAAATGGAAATTTAAAATAAAAATTAATTTTATTAAATCTTATGTACTATAAATACTGCCAAAATAAAAAATAAAAATGTGCCGCAACTAATGTATCTACCTCTCCTTAGTTTTCTTATCAGTGCACAACTAAAATTTTATTTGATGTAAATATATGGCAACTTGCAATATTTTTTTATTGTATATTTTTACATATGTTTTTGAAACAAGGGGTATACCTTATAATTAGAAATGCTATTTAGTGCAGTATATATTTTATTCTGATTCTCAAGTGTATTGTAACTAACATGGCATTTCTTTTTTTCTTTTCAGAGGCACTGTAATGATTGGCTTATTAACATTAGTGGTGCCTCTGCCTGAACAAATAAAAAAGCATTCAACCAGTGTTTTTGCTGTCAAAGAGGTGGTGGACGTCCACCCTTCTTAAGCATTAATGAGGCGATGAAGGCTACCTAGTGCCATTGTCTCAAATTGTGTAGTGGTGTGCAGCACATTGTGCTCTCTAGTCCAAGTGTTGTCATGTCAGCCCTTTTAAGGAAAATGTTAAAGAATCATTCATAAGGCTTCTGTTACCTGTGGTTGGGAAAGAGATATGGAGGAAACATCACAGCTCACAAATGCAAACAGATTGTACACAATTAAAAAGTCTTTTATGTAACAGACACCCATAAAGTAAAACATGATTACAGCAGATTGAACTATTTTTCTTTGTGATTGTACAAATACATAAAAATTATAACAGTCTAAAATGAACATAATTAGCATTAAAATTTCTTTATAACTTTATGTCAAATGAAGCCCATAATCACAACCACTTATTGAACACTACTTCCGCATTTGTCGTCGTGTTGCAAGACATTTATGAAGTCTGCTCCTGTTGTTTGCTCTCATAAAGGAAGGAAGTCTTAAAAAGGAAAATAGCTGGAGAGCTTCAACATGGGAGTTTTCAGGCCTCTAAAAGTAGCTTGCAGCATTTCTAAGTTGAATCCACCTTCTTTTGGATTTGCTCCAACCACAGGTATACTAGCTTATAGTCGTTTTGTCTTTACACTTTTTTCCCCTTTCCTCCTTTCATTAAATTTTCTTTTTTTAAGCTCATATGGTAAATATTTAGTGCATAAATTTTAATATATGAAAATAATTTATATTTGTTATCATATTTCATAAGCGTAATATGACTTTTATAATACTTTTAAATATTTATGCATATTCCTTATTCTGAACTTTTTTATTTGTTTAATTGATATCTGCTTTTAATTAAATTCAATATTTTCAAACTCATTCTATTTCTTCTGTTCAAAAAATTTTCTTTTTTGTTAGGAACTAATTTGCTGATAAATAACAAAAGAGCAAATTATTAAAGAATTCTTTAATTTTTACTAAAGAATATATTCCTCTTGCAGAAATATTTGTTTTAATTTTTTTTATAAAGTATAATTAAGAAATTATGCATATCATTCCATTTTTATTTATTTTGGAATCAAAACATAGGTGAAAAAATTCCCCTTCTAAGCTTAGGCATTATAAATTTTAGTAAAAAAGGCAATCTATAATGTTGTAAAATGTGCTATCATCTAGCCCTATTGATTTAAATTACTTCTGTCACTTCTGTGAATGTTTAAAGTCGGATATTCTGTTAGAATCGGATGGCAAAATCAGGTAAATGAAAGAAATTTTTTAAATACTTTTTTATGTTAATTAATGATCAAAGCTTAAATTATTTTTTTTTATATGTATAATTTTGGTTTTTACTTTGCATTTTCATTTTTTCCTGAAGGTTAATAACCTTTCTCTCCCCCATTATGTATCATTAAGAAATGCACATATTAGATGTTATAATTATATTTTAATTTATGAAAAAGATTAATATCCATTAATTTAAAGATATTGGAGGTAACTCCTTGAAAATTTCCTTTCTTTTTCTATTTGCATATAATAATTTTATTTAAAGCCTTAAAGTTTTCTTAAAAATATATTATTGTAAGTGTTATATATTTTAATTATAATGTTATATATTTTAATTTCTTTGAAATATATCAAGTTAGATGGAATTCTGTTGTCTAGAAAATATAATTTGAAATTAATTGTAAAATTAAGCAGATTTTGCTTTTTATTGTAATATTTTCTTCTGTAATATTTAATTAGTATTTAAATACTGAAGAAAAATTCTAAATTTTCCATTTATTTGCAAATAATTATTAGATGATTTTCTGCTGTAATTTGATTTGCCAATTATTACAAAAGAGTTTGGTTAACATTTAAATATTTGGGAATTTTAGATGTGGACGATATTAAGTTTGTGATAAACTTTGATTACCCCAACTGTTCTGAAGACTATGTTCATCGCATTGGCCGTACAGCTCGTAGCAATAAAAGTGGCACTGCTTACACTTTCTTTACCACGAGTAATTCCAAACAAGCTAATGACTTGATTAGTGTCTTGCAAGAGGCTAACCAAGTCATTAATCCCCGATTGTATGACATAGCTGATATGTCTCGTGGAGGCGGAGGAAGGCGTAAGTAAAAAAAATTTGACCTTTAATATGGAATTTTTATTATATATTTGAGTATTGTTTACAAGTTACTAATTTCTATTTGAGCTTTGTCCCCCACCAAAAACTTAAGTAATTTTTTAATTGAAAGCTATTTGAAATAATTCTCTTCTGTAAATGTTTTTTTTCTGTAAAGATAAATTGGTATTTTGAATAAAACAGTGAGTTATTTTAATCACCTGAATTAAAAGAGCTGTTATTGTACAATTTATGGTTTTATTTAAAATATGCCATGAATCTCTGGGCCTGGCTTATTAAAAAAGTAATAAATGAAAGGATTGTATAATGCATTGGACACAAATGTAGATTGATTTCTTTATTGGCATTTTACCCTCTACCATAAGAACACCATTGGTATATCGCATAATGTTATATAATAATATCACTATGTGTTATTGGAGAATCCTCCATTGGCCTAATAATCTTGTTATTTTACCAATAAAGAAATGTATTAATATAACCTAATGCATATGATTTAAAATTTTACAGAATTAAGTTTTATATTTTACTTAAATAAATGTGAGAAATATTTTGAATATTAAGAAAATTTATTTAAAAATTCAACTTCAGAAGTATTGGAATCTTTTTTTTCAGTTTCAGTTAGTTACATTCATTTTTGTTTGGAGCAGCTAGCTTTGAATATAGTATTGCAAGGAATGGAATTATGCTTGACTGTTTTGACAAATTGATTATTAAAATAATTATTAGTTTTAATAAACACTAGTCCTGTAAATTAATTTTATGTTTAGAATGAAGTGATGGATGAAAAGTAATAGTTGAGATAAATAGTCTTAAAGTGAATGCTTAATTTTGGTATTTTTGCAGACATTTAATGTGTTATAGGAACAATTTGTGTGGATAGAGCTAAATACTATACGTTCTTTCATTTTTTTTTTAGGAAATGAAGCACTTGGTAAATTTTTGAATTAATTTTGTAGAGTTAAACAATTGAAATCTTTTTTGTAATATTGAATTTATTTATGATTTGCAATTTTACATGCTAGCATTATGTTTTTAAATTTTAAAATCTCTGTAATTGCTGCTATTCTTTCCAGCAATCTCAGTTACTAATTGCAATCTTCATTTTGTGTTAAGGTATGCTGAGAATATCTTTAGAAATTTATATTTGGATATGTAGTGTCCTTATAATTCTTTGTATACACAGAAAAAAAAAAATTAGTTGTTATGAATAATGAATACTTATATTTATTGATGTCATGTTAAACAAAATTTGAAAAATTTGTGGATGAATGTAGAACAGAACAGAAGTATCTTATTTTTCTACTTGATGTAGACTTTTCTTTCTCCTGGTAGTTATCTTTATCTTGCCATTTTAGTGACTGATATTTAATTTCTTTGTAGTGAGGAGTCGAGGGCGTGCAGGAGGCTTTCAAGGGCGCAATGATAGTCGTGGTGGAAGGAGGGAGGATTCAAGAGGTGGTAGGAGTCAAGGCAGGGATAATTTTGGACGAGATCGAATGCGCAATGATGACAGAGGCAGACCAAGTTCCAGACCTGACAGAAATGGACCATCTGACCGAGGAAACTACAATCGAGATAGTCAAGGATCTTACAGCCGTGATGGACAAAATTCAAACTATGCACGTAATGGACAAACTGCTGGATATAGTCGTGAAAATCCAAATTCTGGATATAATCGAGAGACCTATAATGCTAATAGGGATTCCCAATCATCTGGATACAATCGTGACAATCAGTCAGCTAACAAAGGTGGTCTTTTGAATACCCCTCCAACAGGTGGGATGTACCAACAAGAAAGGGGCCCTCAAGAAAGTCGTTATAATCTGAGAGCTCATACTAATGCTGGCCCAAGACCACCTCCAAGGCCAGAAGGTAATCCACCTCAACATGGTAATCCAACCCAACATGGTAATCCACCCCCACATGGTAATCCTTATATGAATGGACAGTCCAGGGCTCCCCAACATCCTCAGATGAATGAAGATAACAGACATACAAATCGTGGCAATCCCCAGATGAATGCACACAACGAGCCACCTCCACAGCGCTATCAAGGCCATAACATGCAAATGAATGGTTCTGGCAGACCTGCACCTCAGGCAATGACCAATGCCCAAACAATGCAGTCTTTATTCCAACCTCCTCCTCCACCACCACCCATCCCTAATGGCAACACTAACAAGGGCTCTTTGATGGGTCCCCCACCACCAATGAATAAATATTATTAATTTTGTGAATTTTAGATATTTTAACTGTGTCTGGTATTGTGAAAAATGTTTTGTTTCTTCAGATGAATATTGTAAATAATTTTTTGTATATTTATTTTTTGTTTCCATTGAATCATAAATTATGCGACTCATAAAATAATGGATATGTAATTTAGTTGGACACCATTTTTCGTTTCAAATTCACACATGAAATGTATATTTGCTGAAACTTTGATGGGTCAGAACATATATCTGTATGTAGTACATTCTTTAAAATTGTGCTAGACTTGAACTTTATTAATATTTTTGAAAAAATTATGTTTTTATTTTTGCATTTTGTTTCATCACTTAGATGGGTGTTAATATTCATTTTTTATACTTAAAAAATCTGATGCATTTCTGTAAATGAATACTCTATAATGGACAAAAAAGTCTGAAAAATAAATTTTTAAATAATTGTTATTGACTTTTTTGTTGTATTTTATATTAAAACATACATTTCCATCTGTATTTAAAAAGTAGTATTCAAGGGCATGCTTTAATTATCAACTAAAATTATTTCATGCACATAAACAATTTAATGGAACTGTGTATATTTCTCGGAAAGCTATCGAATGTTATGGTTCTCCTGGCAAAACTCCTAAACTGTCTGCATTGGTGGTTTTTCTGCAGTTGTCCCAAAAAATCATTTGTTATTCAAAAATTTATAGTGCTCATGATTTGCTAAAATAGTTTTTAGCATCAGATTGATATATATCAGAGCCATGTTATTTATTTTAATGACGTATATTTATTCTGTTATGTAAATATGTTTGACACATTGTATTAAAAATGAAGTGACATTTTGTAATTTTATTTCTCATTTAACTGCATATTAAAAGTCTTTTTTCATATAACTGTGTAAGATAATTATAGAATAAAATAAACATTGAAAAACTACCTGATTTTCATTGCAATAATACAAATATATTTTTGAAAATAGGTTTATTAAATTGTCAACATTCAGAAGTTATATGAGAATTAAATTAGTATAATTGAAAAACAAATTTTAAAATGGTATGTTTATTTTTGAAGTATTTGAGTTTAAAATTGAAATTGAAGTATTTGAGTTTATTATTGTAGTTTAAAAACACAGTGCCAAGACTTTTTGAATTTTATTTTTAGCAGGGTTTGGCTACTGTTTAGTTGAATGTTTTAAATTGTAGATGCCATCACATTTCTTTTTTTATGATTAGTAGTTATGTAAAAGAATGAAGATATTCCTGATATTTTTTATTCAATAAAACAATAAGAAAACAAATTTTGGTGAGATAACTAGTTTAAAAAAATGGACTGTAAGGTATATCATTCTCTGTTTAATTAAAGTTGGATTATATATGTGTGTGTGTATTTTATTGAATTTAGAAGCATTGGTGATTCAGCATGCTGAAAATTCAATTAAGGAATCTGCACAAGATTCTAACATCAGTCCAATTTGGATTGTAAGAAATTATAAACATTTGCAGACAGAATTCAATCTCATCACATGCGAAATTGGTTAAAATCATAATATCTTGATTACTGTTTTGCATTTGAATGTACACAGTACATATAGGAATAAATTTTTACTTGAACATTTGTTTGGATTTTCTAAAATTTTACTATTACAGCACGATTAAAATTATAAGTTTATGGATTAATTGATATTTTTTGCAGTTATAATTGTTTTGATTATTTTTTATTCTAGGTTTGAATTGGAAATATTTTAAGGCGGCTTAGTGCCTCGAAATATTTTTTCTTTAGATTTTAATTGTTAAAATTATGTAAATTACTACTTTCTCTCCCATAAAAAATTGCATAATTTAACATTAAAAAAAATTCTTAAAAAGTTGAGGGTTTTTTTTTTTTAATTCTAAGGCTTTTTTTAAATATGAAGATTTTTCTCTTAAATTTTTTTTATAGGTACTATTAATATACTTCATAGATTTTCTCCTGCCAGTAGTATTTATTATTTTTTATTGAAAAAAAAAATCGGAAAATGTAGGAATTCTAACTGTGGACATTAAAAAAAATTACTACACACCTACACCTTACTAGCCTATTTTCATACCATGTTTTATAAAACATATTTCTTAACAATCAAAAAAATTTCATATCTTTACCACCATTTTTGAGAAAGTCTTAGGCTTTCGAAATGTCATATTTAAGCAAAAAACGAACATGGAGAAAAACACATTTTAAGTTTTTGTTCGTCTAAATCTTGATATAAAATTTATCCAATTTGCCTGTAGCTTTTGCAAGATGTGATTCAAGTTATTCTCAATTGCTTGTTAAATCAAGTCATTCTAAAAGTTAAAAAAATGCAAAAACTTATGGAAACAAAATATTATATTTGTATATTGAGGATAAAGAGAAACTAAGAAAAGATCAAAATTTCACAAATCTTTTCATAATACCTCTAAAAAATTAATATGGACATCAAATGTATATTTTGGCTATTCTGATTGTTATTTTTCTTGTTATTCTGTTTGATCAATACAGTTGTAACTTTTGAGCATTTGCACCAAATGACTGGAGAGTTTTATTGAAGTTTTGTGTCTTGAACCAAATATATCGCTCTAATAACTCATTTGATATCCTTGGTAAATTGGCGATATATTTGCCAAATGAGCTTCTTTTATAGGAATCTGAAAACTGGGTATGGCAGCGCTGTTTACTCTCCTGTCATGCATCAAAAGTTCTTCGATAACTTAAAAAATAAAGCTCTAAAATTTTGCAGGCACATTTAGAAATATCCAATTTATCATGCGAGAGAGTGAAAAAAAATTTCTCTAATTTTTTAAGTACTCTATTGTCTTAACATCTTTAATAAAGTTTATTTAAAAAATCTTTTTATCGTTATTTTTTCTTTGCGACAAACTATAAAGATGACATTCGCTCAGATATTAAACATTTTTAAAGCTTCTTTTTTTTTAAAAAAAAAATATTAATTTTCCAAAATAATGCTGTGTTGTTGAGCAGTACTGGTAGCCATATTGAAATTGTTCTGTAAACTTTGAATGCAGGAATAACATACGCGTGACTGTCAGAATCGCACCAAAATTTTGTTTAATATTCAGTTCCAACTTATTCAAATTCGGTAGTTAAAATCATCGCTCGTTGAAGTCGTCTGGAAGGGATTAAAGAAAGTTCCAGAAACGAAATATTCTTGATGTAGCGATAATTTTTTTTTCGGTGGTGGTAGTGGTGGGGAGTTAACTGCTCTGTTTACATTTCAGATTTTAATCGCCAATTCTTCAATAATAGCTTAAACTAATTCTTGCTTAAAAGAAAAGTAATGCAACACACACCGGAAATCGATGTTTGATCTAATTGATAATATTCTAAACTCACTTCAATGCCAATACTTTTTTCGTCTTTTGATTTAAAAGTGCCGTTAATTTAATAATTTTTTTTTACATCTAATAAATTTCTGTTTTATAATCATTGATTTTTTGCCCCCCACTCCTCGTTTTCGTTAGTGCTTATTTTTTTTACGTTTCACTTCACTTTTTTCACCCCGTGTTATTTTCAATTTGAAAAGAAAAAATGAAGAAATGTTTTTTATGAACTTACCCGGCGTTGCAGAAAATTTTCTTTCGGTTATTAATGCATTGCGATGTATATTGAATATATTTTGAAGTCCGCCTACGTCTCATTTATTTTTTAATCTAAATTCATAAGCATGTTGTGTTTTACATAATCTTGGAAAATGAAATTTTTTCCTCTGTAGAATAAAAGCAATAATATAAGTTTTGTGTATTATACCATTGCAGATTTAGATAATATATTGACTGAAAATATTTTTTTGGAATCTCTTCTAGATTCGCTCAATGTTCACAGAACTCCAGAAAATAGAAAAAAATGCTATAAATTTCCTAAGAACTACTTTTGAAAGTAAAATATACTTTTAGAGTTTTAGGAATTTAGTGCCGCTAAATTATTCTCTATTTTATTGCATAAATTGGCACATAATAATTTAGACACCTTCATGTATTCAAAATAAATTGTTGCTTTTAAAAAATACCTTTATTATGTGGGACAAAGAGAAAATTCTTTAATAACAATTAATCTCTTCGTTATGAAAACGGATTACTAAATGATATCTATATACAAGTAATCTTATAATTCTAATGAAAATGGAACACCAAATCTACAAAGTATATCTGATATCTAATCACATCATTTGGAGGATAAATTAACATATTTTTTTAGAAAGAAATAAACTGCGTTAAATGTTGAGGATTGCGTTACGATAACAGGGTGTTTCGCGTCATGAAAAGTGCTTAAATTTGAAAACCATTTTTAAGCACTTTGAAAAAGCTTATTTTTTTAGGTGGGAGAAAAGCCTTAAAATGGGCTTAATTTCTCGATAAGTGCAGTTACAGCGTTTGGTTTCTTCATACTTTGAATACAATAATTCAAAAGTATAATCGTAAAAGCTTATTTATCAGATATCTCGAGAAGAAAAATGGAAGAATTCGGACAGGGTTCCAACACATATCAAGATAAAATCAACCTTTTTTTCCACTAAAAGCAATAATTCCACTATTTGAGATGTCCAAGAATTTATTTGTTATATCTGATGAATATATATTTAATCTTTTATGTGTTATTAAAGAATAGTACGCAAATTGGTCCGATCAACGGATAATAAGAATAGAGTATGATGAATTTGGTGCTTCAAACACATGTATTGAACATATGTTTCAAGCACCAAAGCATTGGACAAACTTGCAAAAACACGTTTGAAACTTCGTCAGTTTGTTGCACATTCAATCATCATTCTCAATAATATGTCCTTTTGGAGTCATCTCTTGAATGACTTATTCGAGGGATTTTAATGTACTGTACTGAATTGTAATTAACTGCGGTACGTAATTATGTTAATCGATCGTGTAAAATCTGTGCGATGTTTTAACTTGGAACTGTAAGTTAACAAGGATTGTGATTTAGAAGTAACAAATTTTAAATTCTAGAATATTTATGATCATGAATTAATTATGCAATATATAAAAGTAAAAAAAAAAAAAAAGAAAAAAAATATAATTTATTTTTTAAATGTCTATTATTATTATCGAAAATGAAGCAATATTAAAAAGTAAGACGTGATACAGGAATAATCTGTAATATGTAATCATAAGAAAGAAAAAAAAAGAAAAAAAAACACTACTTGGATATTCGAGGAAAATTAAACTAAATGTTCTTGTATGGGTTAGTGTAAAGCAATAAACTAAATTTTGTTTTATACCTATTTCTTATGTATAGGTGCCTTAATATGCCACTTTCGTCCGTATATTAACAAACAACAAAATAAAAAAGTTCTTTCAAAATTTTAGAATCAACATAAATATATGAAGGACGAGAAGATGCAATTAAATCTATTGCCTTTTTACCGAAAATTTTGCTTATAGTTAATTTAATATTATAAGCATAGTAAAAAGAATAATTAAAATTAAGAAAACTTTTTTTCTGAATATATTATTTAATTTTAAATTCAATCTCACCCTCTTTTTTTTTCAATATATTTGCAGCAATTTTGATAGCAGTTAAAATTCTTTTTAATGCTTCCTGTAAAAGTCGTAAGAAATAATCATTTAAAAAATGTATGCTATGAAAATTCTGTCATCAACCTTTGCAACTGCTATATTAATTTAAATTTTTCTAATAAGTGAATTTAACATGGAATGATATTTAGATGCTTTATGGCTGAAAAGTTGCGTTCGAATTTTCTGTTCTAAATAAAATTACACCTAAATAACAAATGGGATAGAACAGCTAAAATAACGATGTTAAATTTTTAGACTTCTTAAACGTATAAGTATATAAGATGACAGGTGCATATATATATATATATATATATATATATATATATATATATATATATAATATTATGATAGTGACGGATAATCCATAAAATATTGAAATAAAGTTTGAAATAAAACCTTGAAATATCAAAAACAAATTACCTTATATAAAAAATAACCCTAGAAAAGAATCAATGATTGAAGAATATCGAAAAACTCTTCATAGAAAAGTAAAAAGGAACAGTTTTTTTTTTCCAATATTTTTTTTCATATTGATGATCTTTTTTTTCTTCCGTGTATTTTCCGGCTTTAATAGCTGGTTTAACTTTAAGTTCTAAGGAAAATACATCGTCTGAAAGTCGTAGTGAAATGAAAAAATTGGGAAAACATTAAAATCAAACTTTGAGCAAAACAGTACCTAAACTTTTTTTATTGTGCTTTATTTCGAATGAAAACAGAATTACTGATATTTGAATTATTAATAGAACGATTCTGAATAATAAAATAATGGTTATTAGAATAAAGAGAACTATTTTATTTCCTCCAATTCAGCAATGTATGACAGTTATTTTAACAATAACAAATAAAGTTGGCAGAAACTTGAAATCAATGAGGAATTGGCTCGTAGGTTTCTAGATCGGCAACAATTATAAAAATCATGTTTTAAGAGCACAGGAATATCTTCCTGAAATTAAGCAAATTACGTTTTAATTATAATCTTTCATTATACAGAATGTGTACTGCCAGTGTTTAGAATTAAGTATTATTCAAATAAATTAATACTTTTTAAATACATAACTAGATGCAAGTTACTCATCTGTCAGTAATAACACAGGGCATTATTTTTCTTATCATCTTTGTCTGAATTGTATTTGACTGTTGGTGTAGTTTGGAGAGGAATACCCTCGCCCTCGCCATCTGACCATCTCTTAAAATTACGAGTTCCGTCCCATAATAACCTAGTGGATCTCTAAAACGGGACTTTAAAAATAACTGAATTGTATTTGAATGTCGGAATAACAATTGCTATTCTAACAATCATATATTATACCGACAAAATTTTACGATGATAATTTCCAATAATAACATATTAATATAATAAAATGTGATTAATTCGAAAGTTTTAAATTCTATTTCATTAGCAATTCAAGTTTTTCTCATTTTTTCAGTTGCCTATCAGTATAATGTCAAAATATAGTCTCTAATTCTAATTCATTTTAGTTAACACGAGGTCAAAACTAATAATTATATTTAAAAAACATTTTTATTTTTAAATTAATTTTGTAATTCAATATATCTTTATCCGTGACGAATGCATATTGTATTTCTCCATGAAATTTGTTGCTTTACTGCTTGTTTTGGAGTTTGACTGTATATTCATACATTGATAAAAAGCCCTGTAAACTTTTTATTTATTCGAATACCTTTATTTTCAATAAACTATTTATTTCATTAAATAATAAATTTACTATTTATTTTTGTCAAGTTTCCTTAAATTTATTATTTAGTAAAACAAATATTAAAAATAAGTCTTAATCAAAGAATTTATCGTTTACTTTGTATGAACTCTTATTTAACACCATTTTTATCAATCTATTTTTTGCTTCGTTTAAAGAACAGTTTCATTTTGAAACAGGACATCTGTCTTTATAGTTATTAAAATAAAATTTTAAATGTTTACTCCTTTCAGTCCCCCCCCCCTCCATTTTTTTTTCTCCATTAAATTTCTTTTTAAGTGTAAATGCCTATTTTAATAAAAATTAAGGTTTTTCTTTCCGATGTAATTCTACAAATATATTTAAATTAAAATTAAATCTGATTTAAAGATGCAAAGCTTCCACTGAATCGTCTGAACTTCAACAATTTGATTCCATTTCTACTCATTTTTCAATCCAATTTTTTCGTAATTCAAATATTAAAGGTGGGAATCATATTTTTTGTGTAACTGAAAGTTTTGAATTATTAAGTTTCACCATATTTATTTATACGGCATATGTCCAAAATATAATAAATCTTATTAATTAGAAAAAAGAATTATACATAACCAACTAAATTTCTTCTCAAACTTCAGTGAACAATTCAAATATCTTTGTTTATAAAGTTTGATGCTTCAACCACATTGAAAGGAGTGTGTTTAGACGATAGAAAAAAACGCGTTTTTAAGAAGCTTCAGGGCAGAACCAGCGCTATCTAGAGGAAGGAATCTCGTAGCAATGAGTAAATAAGAATCGTCCTGTTCAATATGTTTAGCATTCCAGTTTATTATAGTTGTTCTTTTACTTAAATTAAAGAACAACTTTAAATTTTTCTTAGATTTAATGCAGCCATTCCTTAAAAAAAATGAGCTGATTCTTTCAGTTAAAATAGTTTATTGAAACTAGACAAGGAAATTGAGGATTTGATGTCCTGATTATGTTGAGACATGTAATGTCTCACTCACAGGCCAAACATAGATATATCTTATAAAGATGAACATATATCTTATAAAGATGAACATTTTGTGTCCATTATTCATAATAATGCTTTGTTTGCATTTTGCATAAACATTTTCAGTATTAAAAAAATGCATTAAAGTTCTACTTTTTGTTTGAATGACAAATATAATTACTGTCCGAAAATATTTTCCGAATTACCGATTTTTTTTGGTGTGTAATTCATGCAAAAAGTTATATCAATGATTACTTCAAAACAAAAACCACGGACAATACAAATATTTCGTAACTGATTCTTATTTAACATCCCAAGAAAGTCCTAATCGATGCAAAGGGAAAGAAAACACACACCCACACCCACATTTTGTTGCAATACGTACACTTTTAATTATTTTATGTATTTTTTACCTTCTTCCTGTTTTTCAGATTTGTTTGCTTCCAAAATATTTTGATACATATTTGTCTTAACCGTTATTGAAACATTGTCATCAAAGAAGTATATAGCTATTGTTTCCAGAGTAAGCACAGTCGTCAATAACAACAATAGCAAAAATGGAATGCCACTGTCACTTTTTTTTTATTTATCATCACATTTTCATCATTTGGTTTCGATGGAAATGACCTGAGGGAATAGGCTTGTTTCAAACAATGAATTAATTAAGTGAGTTAATTAATATAATTAATTAAATTTTATCTGGAAATTGCGCTTTTACGGCTATTAATATTTTTTACTGCATCGATTTGTCGCTATGCAATTGATCATTCAATAATATTATATGAAATTCTGATGAGGATTTTGTAAATTATGTGTGTGTGTGAATTTTTATTTTTCAATGTGGGGAAAAAGTGAATTGTAAGATAATATTGTTTCAGCATAGGATCGAAGCTAACTTGTTAAAATGGCAGAATTTAAAAAATTGTTCTTCATGAAGTAAGAGCTTTAACAGCCATTATAATATCGCAGTTAATTAAATATTACTTTCAGATCAAACGATTTTAATTTAATATGAGTTTAATTTTCTTTAAAAAATGAATGTTGTTTCCTCTGTTTGGAGGAAATATAAAATTTGACTGCAAGATAATTTGAATGTAGGAATATTTAATTAATTTTTGCTCTTTATTAGCAGTTATTATTTTCAAAGAAATCAAAAACAGATCCAAGGAAATCATCGCCATTTCTTATCATTCATTAAATTAATCAACTCTAAAATAAGGAAATTAATTAGTACCCATTATTTATGTACTCGAGGCTTAATGATGAGCATTCATTCATAAATTTCTTTAATTAGGAGGAGTATATTTTCAAAATATTCACAAAGAGATTCCCGAAAAGTTACAAAACATCCTCCTCTTTGCCATTGGGTTTATGAAAAATCATGTTGTCGAAACTCTAGTTGGAGAAATTATACCATGATTATTCGCTTGGTTAAATTCGTTTGCATTTATTTTTTGTATTTTTTTTTATTGGGTCAGTCGTTGTACAGCAGAAAAAATGCCCATTGTTATGTTATTACAGCAACTTATTATAGTACTAATTTTTTTCTTTATGTTTCAATGGAGGATTTTCGCTAGCTTCATCTCAATTTATAGACAATATTCCTGTCCATTACCATTTTCAAGTAAATAAAATAGAGACGCAAAGTAATCTTGCCATTCAGTAAATGAATTACCACTAAAATAAGGAAATTAATAAACATTTATTATTTATATTTTTAATGACTTAACGTCAAGAAGATAACTTAATCAATATCATGTTAAAAAAATACTTAAAAGTATCTTGCAGCTCATGAAGAGTTTTCACCGAATCCGCGTTTTTTAACTCCATATTTTTCTGTAAACTACAAAATATGCTTCTGTTAAGCTTATATGTTTGTAGTATTCAGTGGAGTATATATATATATATATATGGTGATTAAATCTGTACAAAATTTCATCCATTTAGACTTTTAAAAAATATTTTCCCACATTTTTAGGCGGTAGGATAAACATCTTATAGACAATTTCATTTAAAACTTCATTCAAATTAATGATTTTGTGTAGAAAACGTACAGGATATTTCCTCTTTCTAAGATGCTTTATTTTTCAGATGGCGTGATCTCAGACAGAATGATGTAATTCAAATATGCTTTTGTTTCGTATACAGAGTTGCCTGAAATATGCATATTCGCTGAAATCGAGATGCATACTTATTTCGAAATTATAATTATTTGCCCTGCTTAAGTCTGACTTGTAGCTCAAATGAAGACACACGCATTCGCTTGCACAACCCCTTTTTACAGGGGGGCACATTCACACGCCTCACAGACAGAATTCAGAGTAACAACCATGCCCCAGCTGGGACTCGAACCCGGGACGCACAGATCACGGGGAAGACACACTACCCCTGTGCCAGGACGCCGGCTTTTAAAATGATGGAATAATATTTAAATAAGAATAAAAAATTATCTGTATTTTGAGAATCTTAATGTATTAATGATAAATTTGAATCATGTTATTAATTTCTCGGAAATTCCTATGAAAGAAAAGGC
The DNA here is from genome assembly GCA_026543055.1 of Argiope trifasciata. Taxonomy (NCBI): domain Eukaryota; kingdom Metazoa; phylum Arthropoda; class Arachnida; order Araneae; family Araneidae; genus Argiope; species Argiope trifasciata. Next base: position 2,540,202 of record JAPMOQ010040745.1, read on the forward strand.
AAAAAAAGTTTTATTTTGCTATTGACAAGCTGAGATTTACTTACTGTCCTCGGTGAAATGGATATTTTTGAGCGGAATTTCCAAAAAATAAAATTATGGGTATCTCAAAAACTACTGCTGATTTTGGACAAAATTTGATATACATACATGAAAAAGCCAACTGAATCGAATTATTAAAAAATTAAATTTTTGCAATGAGAAAATTTTGAGATAGTAGTTAATTAACAATGTTAATTAATTTTGTCAATTCAATTTATCTATACCCCAACAAATTTGTCACTTAAAAACATTTCCTTCAGCACCAATTTTGTGAAGATGCAATAATAAGAAACAAACATACAAAGCTCCTCCTTTTATCTATAATTATTATTATTATTGAGGACTGTACCTGAGATGGTTTTGAAAATCTTTTAACAGCAACCTTATGAATTAATCAGTTATAAGAATTGAAAATCATTATACTTTAATTACTTCTGATGGCAGAAGCTAAGCTTGAAAATACAATTGAGGAAAGAGATGCGTATTTTTTTTATTAAAAGAGTCGATTTCATCATCAGAATACTGAAATTTATCTTCAAATTAGTAAATCCTCAGTATAGAATGGTGATATCCACTTAGCATAACTCATATCTTACGATATAGGAATTTATATTGCATTATTTGTAATGCAACAAAGGAAGTTTATAATTAATTCCAGCAATTCTCAATAATCATCTCGATGTTCTTTCTGTGCAGAAAAGTGGAGTTCGGAAATCCAAGAACAATAAGCCAGAAATAATAGACATTGCATTGCTGCTGGTTATGTGAACGTTCTTGTAAAGTTTGTATAGGTTTTCTAAATGCGTTGGAAAACTACATGATTGGATCAGAATTTTTATTTAGAAATGAATCGAAATATCATAAAACTAATCCTAAAAATGTAATGACAGTAAGACAGATACAACATATTAAGATTAATGGTTTTGTGTGGTTTTTTGACGCAAAAGCACAAATTAAGATTGAATAATTCTTTTAGATTTATAAAGACATCATTTATTTGACCTGCGTTTTACTAGTTATATCTGATACTTATACAGGCTGTATACAAACCCAATTTAAAACTAGACAAAATTATTTTCTAACACTTTTAAGTACATATATATTCACATCAACATATTTATTATTGGTACTATATATTGTATGCCATATTTTTACTGACTCTCTAAATATGTGCTAATCATATAGCAGCAGCCATCAATGTGGTGTAATCCACCTAAAAAATGAAAAGACTTTCTTCAAAGAAGATAAATTTTTGACTGGTTTAAATTCCTCCAAATGTTACAGGCGGTGTTAGACAATTATATAAAGATTATATAAGGGATTAGTTTTAAAAAGTTTCATGAATCTTGCCATAGAAATGTCCACATAGTATTCTGATATGTTACAAAGAGTAATCAATAAAGTTATTGCTAATAGAGATAATATCAAAATCAATCTTTGAAGTAAAATCAATCTCCTTACGACAAATTTCCTATACATTAGTCCTGATGATATAAGTATTCTCCAAAAGTTTAGTAGTGAATTTAACTAACTAAAAATTATTGACTAAAATTAATTAAGAAAGTTTTACAAATTTATTTTAGTCATTATTTTTCATGATTTAGTGATAAAAGGTTTACTTACTTTAAGCAGGCATTCGTAGCATTCCGAAGATTCAACGAGTAACTTTAATTGAAATAAAAAACAAATTTTATAGTGCAAGCTATTCGTATAATTTACAATATATTGGGATATTTATAGAGTTCTTTCTACACTTTAAATGAAATATTAATATTTTTCTGCAGGTATAAAAAAAGGAAGTTTCTGAATGATAAATTAAATGTACTAGAGCATCAAAATAATTTGAAAATAAGTTTCAATTTAAAGTTATTTTTATTCGCATTCTTTTTTTTAACAACGGATGGAAAGTTACTATATTGAACAAAATAAAACAACAATTGCATATCTTATTGATTTTTTAAAGTTAAATTCTGTTTTAATTGAAATTTTATAAATTAATACATTTCGCTCATGCAACAAACTCGATTTTATATTTTGAAAAAAAGTTCAAAAATTGCTCCTTGATCTAATTAGCTCATTTGAACTGTCTTGATTTGCCAATTTTCTAGTTTTTTTCGAGCTGCGAATGAAAGGTTTACGTATTGTTTACGATCATCTGATTACACAACACCTCACAGAAAACAAAATTTATTAAATATTCCCTTACTAACCTCTTTTTTTAGTAGACTATTGGAGAAGTAAACCAGGGCTGTTACAACAAGGAAGTCAAGGTCTTTGCCTCAAAACTGTACTGCCGTTACTCGCGATCTATTTATTTTCATGAAATATTGTTTTGGTAATAAATTATGTTGCGAATCTTCTGGACTATCATGGTTATAATATTTTCTCGATATTTTATACCATGCCTATTTGGCGCTTAGATGAAACTGTAACTTGAATGAAATGAAATGAATGGGAAATCCTGAAAGTGGTAGTAGTTTCCCGATGATAATTTTGCAAAAGCGAGCTCTGCCTGACAGTCTTGAAGTTTATTCTGTACCATAATAGTCTGCTAAAGGGTAGAATATTTTGAGAGGCCATTACTTATTAAGCACTTTTTTATTTTATAGTTCTATTAGTTGATATGTCCGAATTTGTTAATAAAATGGGTAAGAGTGATAAAAGTTTTGTGATAAATTTTCTAAATCATTACTTTAAAACCAATAAAGATACTGTCAAAAGACAAGCATTAAAGTAAAGGAGAATTTTTTTTAAAGTGTGGTAGAATAATTCAAAATAAGAAAAAAAAGGCAAAATTTGGTTAATTGCTTACTAATCGAATATTAATTAACTTTTTTATTTGAAAAATTAATAATATGTTTTTTTTTTCTTGTCTTGCAAAATACATGTACAAAATTTGATTGAGGTAATTTCGAAGAAGATGTTGAATATACTTGCAAATATACACATAAACATAAATATTTAGCCACAAAGACTTTTTTTATATTAGGATAGAATCGAATAATATTTGTTTTTCTGTCCTCAGCGAAAGTATTTAGTTTTTTTAAAAAAATATATTAAGACAAAACAAAAAAAAAATCGTCTTATTGCAATAAGATTAAAAAATAGATACTTGGCAAAAACATCTTATAATCTTTTATAACATTCTCCCATGATTTTTTTCACCATTTGAATATCATATATGCAGCTAAAATTTAGCAGTTATGCACAAGATGTTTTATTAACAACAATTTGGGTAATTTTCTTATTTGGGTCTCATAAATGGTATTCATTTAAAAAAAAAAAAAAAAAAAAAAAAAAAAAAAACTCATTCTCCAATAAAATATAATTTTGAATTTTCAATATAGAGTAGAGCCATAAAGAATGAAGAATATAAATATAAGAAAAAAGGAATAAAAATAAAGACAACATATTAAATGATTCGTTAACAGCAGTAAAAATTATGAAACCATCCACTAATACAATGAATTATTTACTTCAAATATTGGAGATTTCTTTTGAATCGGGTAGAAATGACAGATATCTCCGGAACATCTCTCAACTCAACTGTCCATCTTTTGCTGTTGGGAACTCGCAGTTTTGAAACCCTGCTACATAATACTATTAGCTATTCAAAATCCAAACTATGGTAGATTTCCGATTAAGGAATAATTGTGGAGGATTGCTAGGAAAGAGGTCTTAGACAAGTTGTTCAAATAAACACTGTTTATTATAAATTTGTAAAATATTTAATATTATACTTATTATAAAATATTATGTTAATATAAACATTTACATATAAATATTCAGGCTTCAAGGTATTTCATTAAATGAATTATGTTCAAATATTTATTACAGCTTTCATAAACATCGAACTGCTGCTTCAATGCTATTTTGTACAAAGTGTATATGTCGCGTTATCCGGAGCGTAAAATAAACTTTAAAAAAATTCACCTTCACAAAGATAAGAAAATAATAAAAAAAAATATTTATTTATAGCATTAGAAAGTTAATGATTTCAAATGTTAAATTAGATCATAAATTAATTAGTACTAAATATTTCTTCGAAAATATTTCTTTAAAGATATGACAACTGCTTACAAATAACCCTTTTGCCATATGTATTGTCACGGATCACCAGATTTACTTGTAGTGGGTGTATAATGTGAGAATACACAAACAATAACGACATTTATTTAGACAAAGGCATTTATTACACGAAGACACTACACAAAGACGACAAATATTTACAGCCGAGACGAACACAAAAGGCAGCACACAACAGCCCATTATAGCAAACAATAATCCATAAGTAGTAATCGACCACAGCACACAAAGTGGCCAGACAGAATTCAGCTGAAGAAGGGATCCGGGAGCTTCGCTCTATGGTCTCTCCAAACGGTTAAAATTATCATTGTTCCTCTCTTTAGCTGTATCCAACTGCCGACTTACTACAGCTTTACGCAAGACTGGTTACTCTAGACATAGCGTGAAACAGCTTTCACAACAGACAACATGACTTGGCACACAGATCAGTTCAGCAATAGTTTTAGATCCACACAATGCTGGCACGCCACCGTTGCTTTTCTATCCTCCCTAAAACTCGATAGACTACGACTTCAGCTGCTAATCCAATCACGATTCACTACAACTTGAGATTGTCGTCCTTTTATAGTTTCCGGAAGCAATCCGAAACCCTTTGGAGCCAATCAGGAGTATCTCAGTTTCTATTGGATAGATCGTTAAAATTCTCAAAGTTTCCAGCATTATCTGTTTTGTCACCAAATTCGTCGCTAAGTTTGTCGTCAAGTTATGGGATTATTGGCTCGGTAAACGAGCAGCATTCACAACAGATGGTTGTAAATCGGTATTTCTTTTGATAGAACTAACCATGCTGGGAAGAAATATTACAAGTTTGAAGCAATATATATATAGATTCAGATATAAATAATAATCAATTGTAGATAAAAATGCGCGTGACCGCATTTGGGGATCTCGACATTATAATCAATTCAGATTTATATAAGATTTCCCTCCGATTTGAAGAATTTAGCTAAAAGAACACTCCAAGAAGGCGTCATTCTAATAAGACTTCCCATCTGTTACAACCAAACATAAACCTGCTTAAAAACACACGGGTAAGCTGAAAACTTAGAAAACAATGAAGAACCTAATTTCATTCAATATTACCTTGAAAATACACATATAGGAAGTTTCCTGTCTGATATTATCGATGATGGTATAGTCTCCAAAGACTGCGAAATAATAGCCCCATCGAAACAGCGGATATTCTTACATTTATTATTATTACACAATTACTAGTTATATTTAACCTATAGTGCAACCGAAACATACAGCTGTCATCACATCATACCTAGAAAATGAAAGAAAATCTGGGATACCTCGTCATAAGATTAAGTAAGATCGATTGAATAGTCTTATTTGTATAGCCTTTACAACGTAGCAATATCATTTATTGATTATGAATCATAACTGCAGAAATTAGACTGATATTCCATGAAACTGAATTTGAAACTTAGTATTGCCTAAATTTAGATTTGACAAATGCTGTGATTTCGTATTTTACAATTTTAACTATTTTTTTAATTCTTAAAGATTAAATTTTATGCATTGTTTTTTGAAATAGGATTTTTGTAAATGTATCAATCTAGCTATACATGTTTTTTGGTAGCGGAATTTTATACAATCTACCATAAAAACAGTCTTATTCTTAAATTGTTTGTAAAATTCTGAATATTTTTTTAGTTTAATAGGAGTTTCTAACTTCAACAGATTTTCATCTTGATAGTTATTTATTATTTTAAAAAGTTAATTTTGGACATTGTATAATTCTTATCAACTATGTTTTGCATTGATATCTTTAAATCTTCGATTGGAGAATGTTTTGACATCAAAATTTAATTCATCCTTTTAAAAAACATTCCTAATAAGAAATACATATTCCTTTTAATACTATCCTTCCCTGTTAGAATTGTATTCTTTTCTATTTGAGAAAAATAATTCACATTTTCTTCGTACCATTTTAAGGTTAAAAAACAATATTGACAATGCTTGTATAATAATGACCCAATTATAGATAATACTGATAAAAAAAAAGAAGTATATTAAATTAAAAGAAATTTAATTGAAGGCTTAAAAGCATTAAATTATCTAGCTAATTACTCTATACTAAAAACTCATACTTCATTTTTTTTTTCAAAAATGAACATGGGAAATGCAAAAAAGTATCAAATTTTAATATAAAAAAATGAGAGAAAGTTCTACAGTATGCAAAGATTATTATTTGCTTCCAACTATATTCTCAGATTATTGATTAAAATATTTGCAGAGACACTTGATTTAATTTTAGACTTTTTTAATTTGCAAAAAACTGTCTAAAGTTTCCGTTCTTTCCTTTTTTTAATAAACAAAAATTTTGAATATTAATTTTAGAAGTGTGGGGAAATAATATGCAAATTTCTGATTAGGTTTTGGTTAAATTAGGTTTCTTTTCCTAATTTATGTATTAAAATTCTTAAAACAATAATCCCATTCTTGAGTACTAAAATTTAACTTTAGATGCATTGATTTTTAATTTTAACAAGCATTTGATGTTAATAAATTTCAATAGATTAAAAAAGAGAGAAAACCTTAACAAGAAGTACAGAAAGAATTCTGTAACAATTCTGCTTTACTGTGGTGTTGCTATGACCGTAAAGAAGCAGCATTTACAGAAATTTTTCGGGTTCTCGTTTTCTCTGGTGATCAATAGAATTTTATTATTTTTAACCTTTGGACAGGCTTGGCTTCTTAGTAAACAAGTCGAAATTTAAGCAATGTTATTTTTTGCATTCTAATTAATATAAAGCAAAAAACAAGCATAGTTTGACTTTATTAATTGTATGATTATATGATACTCATGGCGCAAATATTGGGAAGAAACGAATTGTTCTTTAGATCTTTTTAATTCATCTTCAAGGAAAAAAAAAAAAAGGAAGGGGGATGTCAATTTTGTTTTCCTTTGACGTTATTGTAAATAGATATTATTTGTATTGAAAAAAATTTAGTAACGGATTCTCTAACTTCCATTTTAATGGTATATACTGTCATTAGATCAACAAACTGATATATTAATACCTTGATATTATTCTTATATTAAAAAAAATTAATCGGATAAATATTAGTCAGGATGAGTAGTAAAACTATGGCTTCATTGATTTATTTCTATACTCAATAGCTCAAAGTAATATTACCTTTATCAATTCAATGATATATTTCTGCACACGAGACAGTAATAATAAAATCTGAAGATTATTAAACTAAAAAAAAAAGATACAAAGAAAGCCAAGAGAATTTGCTTCTTTTGTAAAAATTTCATTTTTTAAAACAATGTATGATTGACAGAATTGTTTTTCAATGGATTTACATGGGTTCGAACTTTATTTGAATATTGTAACAACATTCAAATAATAACATCTGTATCGCTAAGTTAAATTTTGAGTTATAACACTTTTACTATTCTTTATGCGCATTTATTACAGTTGATGTAACCAGTAGAAACGATTGATTTATCACATTAATTATTCATGATCGATAATAACAAGTTATTTTTAATAATAATCAAATCACTTTGATTATAATATACATATTCTGTTTTGTCTAATACTTAGAAAGAAGCAATTTACAAAACAGGCTTTCTGATCAAGATATTTTAGTGCAAAATTGTTCTATAAGTCTTTATACCTATCACAGTCTATAAAATTAACTGAAAAAAGTTATAAAAATTTGCATGTCACATGGAAAGAAGAGTATCAATAACATAAAATATTTAAAAAATCTATGCAATAGATTAATTGTAGTGTGACAATACTAGAAAAATCATTACGACTATTACCATAGTTATTTAATAACATAATAGGTCACGTTATAAATACTCTCAACTGAATGTTCTTTTACTTTAAAACAGAATCTTTGACCTTAAGACTTAAAATATATTTTTGCCGAAATAAGCTAGATAATAGAATTTGTTTAAATAAATGTAAAAAAATATTTTCATAAAAGATAAAAAAAAACTGGTTTTCCGAAGTAAAACTGCAAATAAACACTGAATTGTGCTATAATGCTTACTAATTTACAGAATGTCAAATTACTTGAATATAATTCTAATTAATGATATAGATAATTTAATTTTTTTTAAACTCCCATCTAAAAATTTGTCAGAAGTCTCACACTATCTAGATAGGCTATTGAATATAGGTTTTGAAAAACTAGAAGTAAAAGGAAACAATTCTATATTTTTTCTGAAAAGTACAGTGTTTGGATTTAGCATAAATATCTTATCCAAAATATTGATATTTAAAAAAATTATATCTTTTGTAATAGAGATACCGATATCACTCTAAATAAAGAAAAATTTCTCCCCATAAAATAATCATTGAATCAGATTTTAGTATAATAAAATACAACGACTAAAAGCTCCACTATTATAAAGGAGTGCATATCCGAAAGACCGATGTTCCAAATAGAAAAGACTTGTCTTAAGTCCTTTGACCGCCTCTTCATCTTATGTCCTCTCTTTTTGTTTCCTTTTTTCCTCAAAATTCCCAACCCCTTTTCTGAAAAACCCTCTCATCAATTCCGGAGTTCGAAGCACAGGCAAGTAGCAATTACTGGAGAAGCATTTGTCTGTCACCACAAGGGGGCGCTAACCGCAAGTACAATCGTTATTAAATCAAGAGGGCTACGACACAATCATTGTAGGCACGAACCCAATTTTTGTGGACTACATGTGGAAAACAGCTCTCCGGTGATTTCGTTAAGGGTTGACAGATGTAGAATCGAATGGCTGCTGTTTGTTTCGATGGAATGTTTGAAGTCTATCGAAGACTTCAAACGATAGCAGATTTCAAGAACAGTTGAAATGCCGAATAACAAACCGACGAAAGCAGAACATTCTAAAATTCAACAGTTAACGGTGAGTACGTTTTCTGAAGAAAAGTTTTGGTAACTGATTGAATTCCACTTATAAAGAAAAACAACGTAGATTTTTCTTCTTTGTCTAAAAATGATGCCACTTTTAATCTCCATTTTATTTGTTTTAGTGTAAAATCTTATTAAAAAAGTTTTTCTTATTTATTTTCAGTCAGATATGACTGAAAGAGTTTTCACTATATTTTTGTAATTTTAAAAGTCAAACTTATTAATACAGGTAATAAGTAATAAAGATAGATAGCATAGGTAAAAAGCTGTTATATGCTACTATTTATTTGTAATAATAATATATGAAAATATAAATAAAGTGGAAAGCTAAAAATTAAATTACGCAGTGAAAAATATTTATCACTGTTCTATTTCAAACTTATGAATTGATGAACAAACATGAATAATTATTAAATACATCGTGAATTTACGTTGAATTCTTATTGTTATTATTATTATTTGAAATTATTAAATTATGTATTAACTACAGGAAAATTTAAAAAATATTATAAATACATAGTTTTTTCAGAAAATTAATTAGTTTAATTTAAAAAATATTGTTTATTCTATGAAGTTGAGAAATTATAAAGTTAGGCAGTTTTTTTTTTGTTTGAGATTGCTTAAGTTTTGGAATAAAAAATTCCAGTTAACTAACACATTTAATCGTTAGATTAATTAAAAAACAAAAGTTATACAAACTCTGCAAAAGCTTTAAAATTTCACTTTTGATAGCATGAATATTTTATCATTCAATTTTAACAATGTAACTGAGAATAAAGTGATTTAAAACGGTTAATTGTCGTTTTTACTAAAGAGCAATTGAATAATAAAATGTTCATTATTAGCTAAAAAATGAAGATATTTTAAATTTCAAATATAATTTTAAAACTATTTATTTTAATTATTATATTTTTAAATGTCATGAACTAATTTTATTAAGGATATTAGTGAAACAGTTCCCCTGCAAGCCATTTTTTATTATTAAAATTCCTTATACTTTTATTTGATTTCAAAAGGTCAAAAAATTTCTTTTTGATGAAATCGAGCATTATTTATTGTTGGACATGCATCTATTCAAAAATGATGATAGGATAAATTAGACAATTTTTAGAACCAAAAGTAAATTTCTTGAAATCCGTTCATAAAATAACAATAAAATGTACATAAAGTATTCGTCATTTTTTATTTTTGAAAAAAAAAAAACATCTGTTGAATTTGCATCTATAGTCAGAATGCAAAATGCTACTTTAAATAATATTATACTTTCAAATAATATTTTATATTAATAAAGCTGAACTAAACTTTTCATTCAGCATTATAAAAGAAAGATACCATTTTCAATTTATAATTTTATTTTTTAAGAATCTTTATTAGTAAAGATGTGTTATGAACTATTTAAAATAGACTTTTCAATTTGCCCGTTTTTTTTTTCAAACATCTATGCTATCAAAAAAATTTTTATGAAGTTTTATAAATTATATGTATTTACAGTTGTTATATTTCAGCTTAGTGTTTTGAGTGGACAAGTTGATGTCGCCAAAAAAATTTTCCTTAATTATTTAGATAAATTATCAAGTTTTATTTAAAATGATTTCATCGTTGATTTAATAATATTTTAATTCTTAAATCATGTTAATAATAATTGTAAAGGAGCATATAGATTTTATTTCTCTGTCAATAGATATTTAAACATCTATCTTAAAATATTTGAAGTTATTATTAAATGAAATTAAACAAGTTATGGGAAGTTATAATTTGTCAATTTCTAGAAGATCCCATTTTTTATGGCGAAACATTTTTAAATACCTGCACTCAGTTTAGAAATAAACTTTAAAACGTTTTAACTTTGATTCACCATCAATTAGAATTTTTTTCTGCTTATGGCTATTTCAAATTGTATAAATTCGTTTTATTCAATACGAAATATATTGAAATTTTTCCTTGACTTAAAAATGTAATTTTATCCAGATTCAATTTTAAATTTTAAAAGTGTTTACACAAAAATAAACATCGTGGTAATATATTGGTTTTTATACTATTCATATTAATTTGGCCAAGAAAAATAATAATGATGTAAATGTAAATGATGTAAAAAAATAAAGGGGTAATACACATTATGAATGTATATCAGTGATTATAAAATTTTGAATTTCATAAAACTTAGTTAAACATTAAATTTGATCAAATTGTTCATTTAGAACGTTATTTTATTTCCAACCGCATAAATGAATAGCGATATGATATAATTTATGCTGTTGGAAATAATTGTTCCTGAGCAAAATTGAATTGTTTCTAAACAAAAAATATTGATAAACTGAATTTTTCCGAATAGATGATTGAATTTTTTTTCTGGCATATAGAACATAAAACATTTATATATAAACTATAATAAAAAAGTTTTAAAATAAAGAGAAATTCTTTAAAAAATTGTTAAAATATAATTTTTTAAAGAATTTCTAATAAGTTCTGCCAGAATATCCAGAACCATTATTTAACCTTTGATAGTGATTGTGAATTTGAAAAATAAATTGATACTGTTGTGATAATTTAAGTTATAACCATTCTTTGATGTTGCTAATAACGTATTAATTTTTCATATATAATGCATATTTACTAGAGGAGTTAAAAATAACAGGATTTGAAATTTTTTGTCTGATAATTTTTTTCTTTATGCTTGTGTTTATTATCGTAATGACATTGCTCTCTGAGAAACATGTTTGTTTTCCCTACTTTTATTTTCAACATAAAGTACAACTTTCCATATGGTAATTAAATGTTTAAATATAAATTAGGGTATATAAATTAGGATTTATTTCTTTGTTGAAAGTTATGCGAACTTTAAGCTACACAAACTGTTTTTATTGTGTTTTAAACAATATTCTCTTAATTATATCTTTACACCAACTATCTACGATTTCTTGGTCCCATATTTTTATGATTTTTTTCCCACGTAGGCTATACTTTTTGTTTTCAGTTTTCAATACAAAATAGGTAGAATTTTATATAAGGCATAAATCGTTCTTTATGTGATTAAGAAAAAAATACCATGTATAAAAGTCAAATGAAAGAAACATAATATCAATTGAATAAATCACACTATATTAGATAATGATGTTCATTTGCAGAAAAAAGTCAGTGGAATTTCAAATCTATCGATCAGATTTTTTTTTGTGACTGAGGATGAATAGATTAATGTGCCGTTTGTAAAGAAGCATTAGAACTATTTTATGACCGACCTCATAAATTTGAGTCGCGATAAACTGAAGAGGATGGCACATGAATTGGAATTCCCCCTGAGCAAACTTCCACATCTCAACAACTGGAGAACGTTTGGCCCCAACTGATTTCTTTGGAAGAATCAGGTCTCGGACTTGAAACCTTTCGGCTCCGAAACCGAGACATTACTTCCAGGCTAACGTACCCCCCCCCCCTCCTTTTTTTGTAACTGAACGAAATGAAGTTATTATATTCAATCGATGTCAGCACTTATTTCTGACAGAAATATTTTGTAAATAATTTATCAATATTTTCACAAATGAATTGACAATTCAATTCATACATTTTGTTGAAAAAATGCTTCTTTAATATAATTATAGGACGCAAAATTATATCGGGAAACACTAAAAAAACACTTTACTAAAACTTTAAGATACTTTCGAATATGACATGCATAACTAAAAACACAGAAAAACAAACCTTTTTTTCTTCTTATATGTGCTTTGAAATTAAATGCGAATTTTATATTCCTTGAAACTTTGCTTTTAAGAATTTTTTTTATATAAAATAAAAATTAATCTCATACGAAATTGGTAATAAGTAGTTGAAATGATTTCCCTAGCCAAAACAATTTTCAGATTTGTTCATAATTTCTATTGAATTATCCATTATTTTTATAAGAAATTCTTGAGAAATTTACATCTATTAATCACCATAAAAGGTTGTTTTCCTGTTTTGTTTCATTTTTAAACACACTGAAAATCTAATTAAAATATGGTTGAGGAACACGCAAAACCGATTTTATATTAACATTTAAAAACCAGGTTGATTTGTTTTTTTAGTCTGTATTGAATTAGACACAGACTAAAATCACGAAACAGAGAGACGCATGATCATGAGAATAATTATTAAAATCACTTGCTTTGTAATTCTGATTTCTTTTAGATTTTCATCTTCAGAGACATTATTTTCAGGCCCCATTAGTTAAGCTTCTGGGAAAATAGGCGTAGTCTTTTGCAGGACGTAGTCCAAAACTGGAACAAGGTCAATTGGAACTTTGGGACATTTTTACTCAGATAAAAATTCTTAACGCATATATTAACTTTTGCTGATGAGAATAAAAATGCTTCAAAGTGTTTTTTTTCCCTTCAATATATTGAATAAAATTCATTGATTGATTCAATAATTATTATTTTTATCAAATGCTTTTACGATTTTTGAGTAAATAATCGGTGTTATTTTGAATAATTTCATTGATTTATCTAATAAAATATATTTTTATTACATATAAATGTGGTGTTCTTAATTGGCTGCTGTTTTCAATCCAGAATTGTAGAGCAATTCGTGGAATTATTTAATAGCAAATACTTTGTTGAGATTTGTAAAATTAACGCTTGGTTGGAAAGGTAATGTCACAAAAAATATATTTAATAACATTATGTTATTGTTAGGAAATGCTGAATTTCGAAACTTTTTTAAAAAGTAATCTTCAGTCACAGTTAATTTTATAAACTGACAAATTTAGTTGTATTTCTTGATTGCTTTGATTTCAAAACAATTTTCCTTTGCACGCATCAGAAAACATATTCAAATTTTTACATATTTTTATTTAAAATAATATCAGACTAATTACTTTATTTAGCGCAAAGTACCAAAATTTGTTAAAGAATAGCAATACTATAGAATATCTTTGGAAAGTTTTTAAAGTTGCCTTAAGAATTTGCTGGAGTTCATAAACATTTTGTTAAACATGACTGATTTAAATAGTTATTATATTTTAGAAGTCTTTAAAATTACTACTTTAGTTGATGCTTTAAGTGGATGCTCATTTTTAACCATTTCAACCAATTACTATACAGTGAACATCTATCCATAGTTACAGTTGTTATATTTTAGCGTACAGTTTGGACTAGACTGTTTGATGTCACCTAGAAAAATTATCATTAAATTATTTGATAAAAATGTTCTGTTAACTTATAGAAATATAATATTATTGGCCATTGCCATTTGCTAAAATATTTTGTAACGAAAAAGAAATCGCAAAATCCTTAAATGGCGACTTGGTGCAGATTCTGCCAAAAGTGAGGAAAAAATTGGAATTTTTAAAAAAATTTATTCCAATTATAATACTTAATATCGCATGAAATGAAATTAGCAACTAATTAATCAATTATTACAAAAATTTTGTTAAATATTTCTCAAACCAGTTTTTGAGAAGAATTTGTACTACTTATAAATTTATAAATATTTACAGTACAGTTTAAATTTATCACATATCAAAACAGCGAAATCTAATCTTTCAAAAACGAATTTCGTATTTTAGAAAGTAAAAACAATTTAGGCACTTTTCTGAATCGAAACGTTTGAGAAAATAAACGCTTTTTAAATAATTAATTTTTGATGAAAGATGTTATTTTATGTAAAATACTTTACTATGATCTATTTGGGTGATTGGAAATGAATTTTGCATATGTATTTATTTTTTTTTTTCAAATAAAAATGACAGAATGAGATTAAGGAAAACATTACATTTTTTGTGAGGTTACAGTGATACTATGCAAAATTTATTAAGCAATACCTTTTTTTCAAAATAATTTTTAGCCTTTTTTACAGGAGCCTTCTTAATTATGCTATGTAATAATTATTGGGTATACGTGTTTTCACTTCTGATTATAATAATGGATATATTTGTGGAAAATATAACTAAAATTTTAAAAAATATTTATACACGACATCAGTCTCTGCTTGACTTCTTTTTCTTAAATACCTGAGTCTTCTGTTCTTTTTTTTTTACTATTTTTCAGCAATAATATTTGGAATTTCTTTAAATATAATAGTATATATTCTGTCTATAATAATATATATTCTTTAAATATATTCTGTAACTAGTTAATACTCATTTAGGAATATCTCTCAATCATTCTATATCCAGTTTTTGTCTGTAAAGATTGAAAAATGAACTTTTATATTTGTAAAAAGAAACAATTAAGACTTGAAAACACAAATTAAAATGAATAAAATCTTCTGGTTCAATTTGAAAGTAAGTTAACATCAAGTGCAGTGCTTAATACTCTAATTAATTAAGATTTCTTTAGCATTTGTACTTAAAATACCAGTTAATGACCATAATTTTCATTAATCATAGGAAAGAAGTGTTAGAAAAAAATAGCACTTCTTTCCTATGATTTAGTTCAGCGGTAGGGTCTGGAAATATAATTTATATATAAGTCTTGGAGTTCTTAAATTGGGCGCTCACTATCAAAACAAATCTTCATGTAGTGAAAGTCTTGCTTTAATACAGTGGAATCGAAAACATCTACATTCTAATTTACGTATGAATGAATCTTTTAAGAATGATTATGTAAAATTTCCTTGTTACTTGAATTGATTGTATCTTATAAAAAAAATCACTTTTTGAAAAATTTAATTATTTTTTACTTTTAATAGCGTTATTTAACACAAAATAAAAGGAAAAGAAAGCATGATTGTTAAAATAGCAATGAAAGTTTAACTGTCATGTTAAATTTAAATCTAATAAAATAACTAAATAAAATGTTCATTTGAACCATCAAAAATGAATAAAATAAATTTCTGTAAATGCAAGATTAAAATATGAGAAATAAATTGAAACTTCATCCTTCAGAATGTATTCTGGATGTTTAACTTTGAAATGTTAAATTTTCTGGAAAATCAGCTCCAATTTTTTGTCCTTACTTTTCACTCACGTTTTATTTTTAATAACGTTGTAAAAATGAAAAAAAAGTATTAAAATATTTTTAAATAAGACATAGAAAGCATTTAACTATCAAAGTTCTTTTTTAAAATGGAATGTGCTAAATGCATGAATCAATCTTTCGTAAAAAATATTGATAAATAAAAATGAAATTATAATAAATTTTATAGTGGTCAAGTAATTTTATTTTTTGTTCCTTATTTCTATAAACGTAATACGTTAATATGCTAAATAATGTTTATAAATTGTAATAAATTTGTCCCTACTTTTTTTCATTTTTCTATCTCTAATCTTTCCGTATTATGTACATTCGAAACATTGCTATCAAATGTGGGGAAAAAAATTATTTTTATCCTGTTTATGCTCCTGAATTTTAACACAGAACTTTTCTTTCAGGTTGTTGTACGAATCCGTCCTCTCTTTGACCATGAAAGGGAAAGAGGAGCCGTTAAAATCGCAAGGAAAGCAGATGACAGGGTAAAGAAAAACTTTTTACATTTTTTTGTTATTATTACCAAGGATAACCTGATCAAGTACATTTCAGATTTTTTTCACTATGAAAGTACGGGTACTGATTGAATATTCTTTTATTAGTCTTTGAGTTATTATTTTGTGCAAATATGCATTTTACCTTCATTCATATAAGATGTTAATGAGAAATGTAAGTCCTTGTAATCTCATTTCAATGCATTGTTGTAATTAATCAGAATTTGAAAATAATTTCCTTTCAAGAAAGTTCTTTGTCTCTTGAAAAAAAATCCCACATGGCAAGATCAGGGAGTAAAAATGACTATGAAAGTCCTGGAATATGATGTTTTATCGATAATTTATATCAGGAAGTATCTGTAAATTGATAGCTAATCGTAATAAAACATCTACGATTTGAGTTGTTTTTGACAGGAATTATTATTTGCTTGAAATCATAAATTACATGTATGTTCTGTTCTCATTTAAATATAATCAAATTCATTTAAATTCATACTCATTTAAATTGAATCCTCTTCGTTATTTATGTTGAAAACTGCACAATTCATTTTTATTTAAAAAATATATTTTGAAGCTTTTCAAACATTGTAAAAGAATTTCAGTTATTTAGAAATCATAAGCAATTTCTATGCTGATGTTCACATTCATGTGGTAAAAGGTCTAGGGCAGATTGGATGTATAACATTAAAAATTAACTCATGAGTTTTAACTGAAAGCAGTTATAGCTTCAAATGCGAATACGTAATTATTATTTCAAAGAAAAAAAATATGATTGTTTCTGCGTCAGCTTATATGAGTGCTTTTTACAATGCAAGCAAATTCAGATACATCATTAACTTTTCTTACGATTTAAAAGTAATTAGGTTTCTTAGGAAATATCCGATTTTAAATCACAATTATATTCTGGAGAAGTGCCAACAGTACGAAAATCCAGATCATTATATCAAAGGTGTCTCTCTTTTGTTTCTTCTATCATTTTCAAGACATTTTTATGACTTTTTTTATTGAGACTTCTAAAATATCCTGCCGCCTTCATATAAAAGAGCGCGTTGCTAAATTTAAAGAGTAAACTATTGTTATATATAGATGGTCTTTTAACCGAAACAAAATGATTTTGTCGATTCTGAAATAGAGGTAAGATTTTTCCTATTTCTTTTAATACCAGCCACTTCTGATGGCTAGCTGGTTCGACAAGATTATTAATTGTAAAAAATTTAACTGATTTTTTTTTATATGGCATTAGGTTTTCTTAGACAAGTGTATTTAAATCTTTTAAATTTTGATAGACTAATATGTCGTACTATTTTAGAATTAAACCTTACACAGCAATCTTCATTATGCTATATGCTTTCTAGTTTACTATATTCTCTCATAAAAGTTTGAAATTTAATTTAAAATTCAAAGTAAATATATTAATCTGAAAACTCATTTACTGTATCTGTTACATTCAATGTGAAAAATCATTTATTATTAATACTAACCGGTGTGTTTATTATTAATAATGACCGGTGATTATAAATATTCACAGGTTTGGTTATTATTAACAACTGCCGGTCAGTATTAAAAGTAACTGTTTATTCATACTGACTAGAACATATTGATGCATATTCATAAAACGTAAAAAAATAAATTCATTCAGATTTGAAGTTTTTTTAGTGCTTTAAATATTTTCACTATTTACTTAATAATTATCTAATTTGGATAAGATGATTATTATTAAATTATCTGATTTGGAAAATTAAAAAAAAACACCTTATTTGAAAATTTACTTAATAATTATGTAATTTGGATAAGATGATCATTACAAAATTATCTAATTTGGAAAATAAAAAAAATCCTCTTATTTGAAAAAGGATTAAGTACAATAGTTAATTACAATAGCACAATTAAGGTAGTACAATAAGAGAGTAGTCTTATTAAAATCATAGATTTGAAAATGTGAATTGCGTTTGATAAATTCTGATTATTTTATTTTCTTTGTTATTTTATAATAATTGTAAACAGTATGAATGATAAAATTTAGATTCAATGAACTTTTCTAATTAATATTTATTAATTTTAACTATACTTTGCAAAAAAAAAGGCTTTTTAGAATTTCATAATGGGCGTCTTAGAAAATTCTGCATTCAGTAAGGTCGCCAAGGAGTGAAAAAATTTGGTATTAATTAGTTTATAACTCTATTATCAATAAATATCGTATTTCTCTGATTGCAATATAAAAACTATATTTTCTTCTATACATTTATATATATTCAGTTCTTTATGACGTAATTGGGGCTTTTTGAATGATACTTTGATTTCTTAGAAAATTATGCACTGTATTTCTGTAAGCTTATAAATGCATTTGATATATGCTCCTGATATCAAAATTTCAGACTTTTATCAAAATTTGGATCCGATCGGTTAACAAGAGTTCCAAATCCAGACAGCTGTTTTTGAAGTACTACAAAATTAAAACATAACACGAATAAAAAAAACCATGGGCAAAAACGCTACCGCTTTTTTAAGTTATTGCTCCTTTTTTAACTATATTGATACACTCATAATCCTTTTGTAAGTTTAAAGTTGATGCTAGATAAGAAAACAGTAATTCAATCCATTTATCGACGAGGGAGCTGACCTTTACTTCTCAAAAGTACATTACAGTTATGAATATCAAAGATCGCGACTTAACGATAAGTATATGAGTGGGCATAAAATTCCTTCTTATAGTATAAGCAGGGATCTGATTTAATTTTGCCAGTTTTGATAGTGTTTTAAAAAGAAGAAATTTCATGGCTGTTTCTGAAAGATAAAATTTATTGGATTAAGCATTTTGTGACTTTTATTCCACTAAATCGATTACCTTTAAGAATTTTATTTGATTTTCTATTTCAAAATTCAAATAAAAAGAATTTATTGAACACAGGTAATAACATTTTTTGCGATTATCAAATAATCTGAAGTTTGGAAGAGTTATTTTTTCTTGAATTAGAGATAACTGAAAAGCATTTATTATCATACCTGATAGATAAGTTTAAATTCCTTTAATTATATGATTATTTGTTGTTGTTGTTACTAACAGCACTTATCGTTGAGAAGCCCGCTTGAAAAAGTCAGCTAATTTAAGTCGGGATGAGCAACTCTTGTTTATCTGTAAGGCTATCTAGTGCCAAGATACCTTATATACCAAGATACCTGCTATACCTTAGCTATTCATACATCACATTCACTTTCGCAACTCCTTTTTACAGGAGAGTACATTCACACACCTCAATAAATAAAACTCATATGAAGAACAACAACCAAAACCGAATCGACCCTCTAACCCGGGACACCCAGATCATGGGGAAGAACGGGGTCTCCGAAAAGATAGCTTTCTCTTCCATAAAAATTTTATTTCTCTCTTCATTCTCGGTGGCCCCGGAAAGACACGCTATCCCTATGCCTGGACGCCGGCATATGATTATTTATAACTGCACAGGAGTTAAATTTTAGATTATTTTTGGAGTAGCTTCCTATATGTATACACAAACAGGACATCCTATATGAATCAGGCATTGAAATTCGTTGAAACGTTGCAGTATATTCGAGTTACCACCCCCAAATATTGTGTAGAACAAGAATTCTGATTCTGAATTTCCGAAGGACCATATTTCTAGGATGCATTGTTTCCTAGAATAATAGAAATGAAAATGTTTGATGTCATTCTTAGTAAGTAAAATATGTGTTACTGGACTGTTATAAAATAAGAAAATGAAGTTAAAAAGAATTTAAAGGATGAAAATTGGTGAAATTAAGAATTTTGCACTGAAAACTTACGAAAGATAAACAGTTTACAAAAGATGGGAGAAAAGGCTCGAATCTTTTAAGAAAAGAATTGTCATCATCTGAATTGTTTTGAAATCATAGAATTTCCTAATCAGCGGTTTGGACTAACAGATTGTCGATTTGGATCCTTCA
>JAPMOQ010040745.1:2560675-2588426 GCA_026543055.1 Argiope trifasciata
ACACACACACACACACACACACACACACACACACACACATTCTATTTGTAAGACTCATTGGTTCATGATTACATAATTGGAATTTATTGATGACTATTCATGTTTGTCTTTTGCTTTGAGAATAGCAATAATATTTTTACATATGTGAAGCTTTTCCTATTATTTTATAATGGTATTGTATATATTTTTTACTGGGCTATTTGGAGGATCTTTTTTTTTTGTTATTTTTGTAACTTCCTCTTTTTGACCTTAGGGGCTCCATAAACAACTTTCATAAATTTATCACAGTGACTTTACTATAGGCACACGTTACTTCCAGATGTAACTTTGATTTTAAGTGTTAAAAAGGACTTTATGGATGACCTTGTATGTTTTCCTTGTATTTCTACGAAGCAGATATTTATCAATCAACAAACAGTTTCGAATTATAATGCGCAGTTTTGGAGTTGGTATACTTAACTACAGGAAAGAATATTCTTTTTTCTTTTCAATTAATTTTGTTACACGAAGAAATAGATAAGAGCTTTAATTTTTTTTTCGTAGTGCTAATTCTTGTCACGTCTTTTTCAATATTTTATAAAAAAGACAACAGCAAATTTAAGTAATTATTATACCATATTTTACAATTCTAATTATGCTGTTATCAATATCTAAGGTAAAGGGGCATGTTCTGAAATGTTTAGAAAACCGAGCAGAATTAGAAATAGTACACGCGACACATAGCGATTACGTGACAGTCTGTCTAGCCAACTCTTCATGAATTTACATTTCACTTAATAGGTCTTCGAATTTCTGCAGCAGTTTTGCTCTTGTTTTACAAAGAGTTAACATTTTATCGATCTTGGTTTGGTTTAGTTATACTAATGCCCATTTTAAAGCAATATTAGATTATTTTTGGTAAACTCGTAGCTTTCAAATCCGGTTAGATGACGAGGATGGCACCTGAGGTGGTTTCTTCTCTCTAAACTTCCACATCACACCAGTGGGAGGACGTTTAACCAACGTATTTAACGTGAACGCGATTCACTTATATGCTGATCCTTCGGTGGAATTGGTTTTGAACCTGAAAACCGCGAGGTAAGCCGACATCTTACCACCAGTTCACCCCGGATATCTTTAACAAATGCATCGAATATAATATAATTTTAACTCTTTCTGTGGCTCTAGAAAAAAGTTAAAAATTAAAAGCGACAATTTCTTAAAATTGAAACATATTTAAATAGTTTTTTTTTTCATGACAGAATTTAACTTCCAACAATAATATTTACTTTGACAGCAGTATTCCAGTCAAAAAGTCTGCCTATTGAATTCTCATTCCATATATTAACAATTGCTGTTTGTGTCATTTTCCATTGTTTTCAAATCACACAATTTGAAATGACAATTTCATGATATGAAATATTTAACAAAGAAAGAGAAAAATGCATGATTTAAAATTAGATTGGTAAATCTAAAGGCATAATTTATGAGACAACTTTTTCTTTTAAATGAATATATATATGCTTTGTCTCGATGGCCAAATCAGAAAAATCTGTTTAACTTAGACTACTGCCTCATCACACCACACTTTCTGGTAGACGTAGCGTGCTAAGAAGCAGTTTCATGAATGAACACGAAATCGGTTCTTCATAGGTTCTCCCTTCACTCGCAAAACGGGTGGAGTAGATCGAAGTAAAAATGGTAGAGTTATAAATCGAATAAAATTTATTAAGCCAAAAGCCACTAGACCAGAATAGATTAAGATATCTTGAGAATATTTGGCTATTTTCTTTGATTATGAGCTTTGATTTATTATTTTAAATGACGACAGGCGAATAACATTATAGGTAACATTAAGAACTAAAAATAACCCTTAATACAGTCAGAATAACAATTCTATGAGTGTATTAAAATGCATTTTTTAATATTAACTTGATAAGTGGCAATATATAGTTAATTACACAATCTTAAAATCGTTCTTGTCGGATTAATAACTTTATATGAAATATTAATATGAATTAAATAAAACTCAATTATAAAAATCCGTGTTGCCACCAAAACCATTTAAATGTACAAAATTTAGCAACGCTGAAATGTCAGGAAATAAGGGGTAAAAAATCAATTTCGAATGTCCACTTTTTCAAACATGAAACATATGTAGAATAGTAAAACTGTATAATAAAATCATTCATCAAATTTTTAAAAATCAAGTGGTTTGAAATTAAAAATTAGCCTTTATTCAATTCAGAATGTATTTCAGCCGACGTCCTGGCTTAGGGGAGCTCGTATGCAGGTTTCGAGTCCTGGTTTGGGCGAGGTTGTTTTCCTCTGTGTTCTATCTGTGAGATGAGTTAAAGAGACCCCTTGTAAAAAGGGGTTGTGCAAGCAAATGTGTGTCATCTTTCTGAGAATGAGTGAATGAAGTCCGTCCCTTAAAATGGCTCTGAAGCATGAATAGCTAAGACTTACGTTTGGCCCTAGATAATGCTACTGAAAACAAGAGACGCTCTCTCGACTTAAAATCGCTGACTTCGTCGAAAAGTACCTTAGAAGAGTGCTTGAAAAGTGTCTTAGCTAAAAACCACTTAATGTATTTCAATTTAAGGAGAAATTATTACATATCGTTTCTCAATCAACCATAGAAAATATAAGATCAAATTATCTTTTTGAAAAAAATGAAAACTTAGGCTCAAAATAATCTATATTAGCTATAAATCTTTAATCCAGCATGTTCTTATTCATTTTATTTTCATTTTGTCTGAAAAGTAAGCTTGTTTTAGTGTAACAACTAATTGTTTATAAAACCAATCGAGTTAATATTCGATGATATTTATTTTCCTATTATTTTTAAGCGATACTCATAAATTAAATCACGATTTATTGCTGGGTTGCATCAGTCACATAATAAATAAAACGATAATGACCATCCACGATGGAAAAGTTTTTAAAAATTATTTTTAAGTTTTTATCGGTGGAAAATGTTTGGTGAAACAAAAGGCACATACTATGAGATTTAACGATTACATTGGACATCGCTTAATGTAACTACCATTCTCTATATCTTATTAAAATATTCTGACACCATACCGACATCTTCATTCATACACAAAAATAATTTTTTTATTGTAATCACTACACTGCTCAACGTTATTAGATGTGAAGTAAAAGATTGAGCGATCCTTAATTTTCAACCAACATTAACTCTTAGGGCTCATTAAATTTTTCTCTCCATTTGAGAGAAAACAACTGGGAATCATTTCGCCAATGACACAGGATTCATATTCTTTTATCTTGGCAAGAAGGGTGTGTATTGGTTTAAAAGTGCATTTGCTTTACCAGGTATGGACTGTAATACACAAACCACTGCGACTGAATTATGAAAGCAAATGCAAATTTTTGATATTATCATATTAAGCGGCTTTTAATTTTGTTTAGTTATTTTAATGTTTCGTTTAAAAGCAACACTAGGGCTATATTGGGACGAACTTCTTAATGTTGAACCATGGCCAGTTGACGAACACGATACTTGAGATGATATCCCCCTCTCCAAATTTCAAAATCACGTCAGCAGGATTGCGTTTGGTTTCAAAGGGCTTAACGCGCTACAGATCCGTTTCACCATAGTTCGTTGGTGAAATCGGGCCTCGAACTTGAAACCCTTCAGCTCCGAAGTCGAAACCATATCACCAGGCCACTACTGCTTTCGCCCTATTAAGCGGCAGATATGTTGTGCACTATACTATATCGTGTGTACCATACTCTTTTATACATTTATTATATCTATACTATGTTATATATGTCACATTCTTGCATTTAAGTTTATATCAAAGGACTTCCCTAAATTTAACACGACAAAAATTTTAACTTAATTTATTTTCTAGCAGTTATACAACGTAAAAATCTTAGAAACCTAGTACTTTAAATTATTTTCCACAGTAAGGTTTTATAAATTGTGAAATTTTTTCGTCTATTTAATTCTATGTGCCTGGGGGATTTTAAAAGTTTCGCTACTCTGTTACTGATATTAATACACGTTATATAAAATGAACTTGCATGTAATATGTGAAAATATGTCATTATATTTGTCATTGCATGTCGAATGTAGTTAAATTGACGACTTCATGACATATTTATGATTCAAATTCGAAAAGAATCAGCAGTTTAGTTATCAAAATGAAAATGAAAATTATGAAGTGCCATAATGTATTAAACTTTACAAATACATATATGTCATACGGATGTACTTATTTGTACACATATCTCATACGGATATGAGAGTAAGAGGTTGTATTTTGAGAACAATAGAGCTTTGTTTTTGATTTCTTAAAAAATACTATCCGGAATTTGTAAAACATCAGAAAATCCATCATTATATTTGTCATAACACGTCGCAATTTGTTGTTAAATTACCAATTTAGCAATTTATGGTTCAAATTGGAAAAGGATCAGTAGCTTAATTATCCAAATGAAAATGAAAATTATAAAGTTTCTTCTTGTTATTAAATTGTACAAATACATATATGTCATACGGATGTACAAATTCGCCCATATATCTCAAACGGATATGAGAGTAAGAGGTTGCATTTGAGAACAATAGAGCTTTGTTTTTCATTTTTTTCAAAAACAATACCATCTCTTATTTGTAAAACATCAGAATTTTTAAGTGTACAAAAAGAAATGTTTGAAATGCTAGATGCCTCAATAAAATAAAGTTTTTGATACATTCATTGTCTTTAAAAATTTATATCAATTTTTAAAAAATCAAAAATCCGAATTTCACTGCCATATTTCGCTTTTACAAGAAAAGCGAGTGCAATTCATATCAAATAACTAAAAAACAACAACTTTATAATATTTTTTAAAATTTTAGTTTAAAAAATTGTTTAAATGTTAAAATATGAAAATCAAGAATTTACTGGAAATTTGAAAGAAAAAAAAATGCTCTGATACTTAAAATTATCACATGAAGAATTATTTTAAATTTGAACATTTTTAATACAAAAAGTTTTGATTTGTCTTTTATAAATAAAATAATGTGATTCAATACATTATTAGGAATTATATATTTTACTTTATAGCTGAATATATTTATAAACGTTGTCAGACTTTAAAAAAATAAATATGCCATTCATTTGCATTTATTCGATATCGGCAAACTCAAACGAGTATCGAAGTTAATACTTCTTTACATTATCATCGAGACATTCCTCAGATCGATTTCGTTACCTTTGTAAACCTACTATTTTCCATAATTGTTACGTTCAAATGCATGTATAATCGATCGCGTGATGTTTGAATTCATGATTTCTTAGAAATCAACAGATATCGCTCTAATAGGTTTATAAAATGAAAAGGGGTGAGGAGAAAGGATAATCATATGATCAAACATCGATTTGTTTTCGTAAATAGACTGATTGCCCTGGCGACCAATCAGGCCAATCTTTTTTATGGTTTGATTTCGTGATAGTTATACAATAACTAGAGCATACAGTCAGGTAGCCACCAGGTATGATAATCAGTTGGAAATTTTTCTCTCAAAGGATTTCATTTGATTACAAAGATTATTTTGCGTGATCATATTTTTTTTACTTCGTTATTCATTGTGTAACATCTCTTACTGATTTTAATTTTTCGTTGGCTTGTCCTAGATTAAATTGTCCATTCATTTAATTTTGGTTTTACTTTTTAAGCATTTACAAATAATAACATGTATACTGATATGTCTCAATCATTTATCGATCGAACACATGAAATTAAAAGTATTTTTCATGGTGCCTATAAATTAAACTATATTGCTATATTCATGGTTATGTTGCGACGGAATATAAGATTGTCCTCATTAGCAGTATGTCAAGGTTGCCTGTAAATGTATTAGAATAGTTTATCTGTCATTAAATAAACTAATTTTTTTCAGGTTGTATTATTTAATTTAATGCCTTTTTTAAGGGGAGGTCTCATTATTTTGAACTATAACCAAACAATAAGGGACATTTATTGAATTTTCATAGAGTTGATATCTAGATCATGAATTCATATGTTATGTCTTAGATCATAAATCTAACTTTTTTTTTCATTTGAAATTTTATTATCTTACTTTTAACCTTTAGGATCCTAGTCTTCTAAACTAAATTTTTAAAAAATATTGTAACGGAACTTGTTCAAGCTTGGCGTGGGCTGAATGGCTCATTAGTGGAGTGCTATAAATTGAAAGAGACAGTTTGAAATCTATTTGTAGGTAAAAAAAATTAAAAATTATTTTATTATTGATATAATCTGTTATTTCTCAATTGTTTCGGAATGTCCTTTTAATTTCTGTACCTTTCAAAATCTTGGAGATTCCAGTCATTTCTTCTTGGTAAAAACAGATGTAAGGTTTAGTTCCTTGAATAGTCTCGAAATGGGATTAGCGAGAGTTATCTTTGTCTTCAGTTAACACACGGTTCAACTACACTAACTTCATCTACGTGATAATATTTTAATGTGCCCATTGTAGTAGCCAGACAAAGAGAAATAATAATAAAAAACCATAATACATATTTTAGCCTGAAGTATTAAAAATTATACTCATAAAAATAGCAAGATTTTCTTTAAAAAAACAGGCCATTGTTAAAAATAATTATTTACTTTCCATAAAAGTATTTTTTTTTTGATAAGATAAAATACATCAAAGACTTATTTCGCTAAAAATATGTCACTCGTTTACATGTCTGGAAAACAAAATGTCATATTATTTGAACAATTTTGATATCTGACATCTGTTTAATTAACTCTCGTTCAAAAGAACATTAGGATACAGGCAAATATTAAAAAAACAACCCAAATGCAGGTATAAAATTCGAAGTCCGGTAAGTCCGGATTTAGAAGTTCGGTATCAAATTTGAAACTTAGGATACTTAAAGGTTAAGTTTAGTTTAATGTTTTTTAGTTAAGTCCTATGTAAAGAAAACTAAAACTTAATGAGGTTCAGACTTCGTAATTTTGAGCCGTGGTAGAAACAAGGACAACTTTTTTTTTAACATCATGAATAAGATATTCTATGATGTTCATGAAATGAACCTTATAGAGCCATATAAGTCATTGATATGATCTTCATATTTCCCTGCCATACCAGCTGTATGAACTGATATACACATAAAGCTTCTATAAAGAGGGATATTTAGAGCTACTAAGTTTCGAACTAACTTTCGAGCTACTAAGTTTTCTAATTGTAACTTTCCGACATTCAATTCGAACCTACTATAGGATCACTGAAATATACTTATTTTTTGAAATATGAGGCTTGCAAATTTATCTCCATTCTTTGACCACCACAGGTTCAAATTAAGCAAACTTCTCATGCATGGTAAATGTTTATGGAATAGAGACGCCCAACTCGCCAATTTCTGAACTTCTTCCAGCAGACCTAGTGTTGCTTTAAAAAGGATGTTAGTGTAACTAAATGGAATGCTCACCTCTGCCACAGCCCTCATGCTTTATTTCAGAAATTTGATTCATGCGAAGTATCTAAAAAAATTCATTTATTTATTACATGTTGGTAACGGTGGGCGACCAGCTTAGTCACCAGGAACACTGATTATCTTTAATTTCGATTGAAAATTTGATATTCATGGTTCCCCGTATAAAGTAGTTTTAAATATCAAATTATGACTGATATACAGATCTCATATTTTTAATAGATTCGTGACTCATCTGATCATTTTCAATCTGAACATTGCTAATGAAACCTACAAACTGTCTTTGTCACCAAATATTTAATCTCACATTATCAGTTCAACGTTCAATTTCATATTCCTCATAAAAATATGTAATTAATTTCATTATTAAAATGAAATGAATAATTTCACGTGAGCTGGATTAAAACTCACAGTCTAAGATAGAAAACTAATAAATAAGGTCATTCAATTTAAATTTGATTCACTCCCTAGCTTTATATTTTAAAGGATTGTATTAATGATTCTAAATTTACGGATTTTTAAAAAAATGGATAATTTTTTTTAAATGGATACATTGATTATGATTCTGGGAAATTATACTCCCTTCTCTATCCGTTTAAAAATTTCTATGAAGTAAACTGTAAGTCACTTACGATCGCTGCTTAACTGTATCTGTCTTCGCTTTCTTACCATATAGACGTCCTATTCTACTAGCAATAAGAAATTATAAATATGTTCATTGCTAAAAATAATTGAAATCATTTCAAATTTGGAAAACTACAAACCTTGATTATTCATTAATTACTTAAAAGTGGAACACGTTTCTAAAATTAAAAATTTCTGGTAACAATGAGCTATGTAAATGCTGGGATAGGGCTGCGGTGGCCTAGTGGTAAGTTATCAGCATCGGAACCGGATTATTTCAAGCTCATTTCTTGATTCCATTGGAGAATTGTTGTGTTGGTGGGTCTGGTGATGTTAAATCCGTCCTAGCTAAAGGTCCTCCCATTGATGTGGAGAGGGGAGGTGACAGCTCAGATATCATCCTTTTCCTCCAGTCACGGCTCAAAATTACGAAGTCCGTTTCAAAATAACCCTCGTGTTGCTTTAAAAACGGCACATTAATATAACTAACCTAATCAAAATATTAGAAAGCAATAAATATATAATTCTAAAATGTTTAAAAATTAAAATTGAATTTATTTCTTTTGTCTTGCTTTGAAAAGATACATTCTCACTGAAATTAGTCGGTATAATATAAAAAACAGTGAAGTAATCTCCAAAGACGACAAATATTAATAAGATTGATTTACTTATGTTAATAAACTTTGATTATTTATATTATAAATAAAAATTACATTATTTTGATGATACCTTATTATTTTCAACATATTATATTTAATTACACTCGAACAATAATGGTAGAGCTTTCTGAGTAGTACGATGGTGAAATCGACACTGCTTGATGTTTCTGTCATTTGGAAATTTCATTCTCAGAACTCCGGAAACTCATTCAGAGAACGAAATAAAGGTATAAAGGAATAAAAGCGCTTTGCATCTCTATTTCGTTCTCTCCGACTAATTCACCTTATGAATGATATTTCAACAATTTATTTGTCTTCCGTTTTTGACAATTTTATTCATAATAGAAAGTGATTGACTTAAACTCATTTTTCCGTATCACCCAAAAAGCAGCTTTGTTTCAGGTTTTCCTCATACAAAAGATTCGAACGTGCAAAGTATTTCCAAATAAGGATTAAAATATTTGACCTAAGTTTGCATCTTTAAACATGTTGTATATTAGTATGTGCTTTCTTTGAAACAACGTGAGCAAAAAACCGTTTCAATCTTCTACGATTTTCAGTGGTCTCCTAAATGTCCTCGTAACCAAATTTGTACTATAAAATGGGAATTCAATCGTATTTATTACCTTTCTGAAATTCGAGAAAGGTTCTTCAAGTATTCCTGGAACACACTAGGAATTTAAAAAATGCGGGTAGAATGGCTCTTGTACCAAAAAAATTCAAAACAACCAACCAACCAACCTATCCCTATAATACTCACTACTCTTAGTTTAGTGCCTGTTTTTTAGTTATCTTGTTAATATTCATATTGGTGAACAAAAATATTTGTACCTCGAAAATAAAGTGAGCTAAAATGTAGAAATTCAGTAAAATCTGGGGATCTGATTTTTTAAAAAATTTTTACGATTGTTTTACTATGCACACTTTGCTTGCGTAAGTGTAAAATTTCGAAGCGAAAATGGTAAAAAAAAAAAGAATTTATATTAGTATTTACATGTAGGTCTTGTTTCTGTCTTTACAAAAATTAGAATACTTTTATTTACTTCGCTTAACGATATGAAATAAAGCTTTTTTTTCTCTTTTGGGGACTTTCTGAGACTAGTTATATTTAAATGCACATTGAAACCAACTGTACAGTCATAAAATTGTTTATGCTAACAGAAACTATGAAAAGACAGCAAGCTATCCCTTAATGTCTGAAACCTCAAATCACATATTTCATTGCACTTTGTCGAAAACAATGATTGACAGCATCCATCTTTTCTGAAAATACGTGATTATGAAAACTGCGCACTTATAGCTAAATATTTTATACAAGTCAACGTAATAATGCTCGTTCAATGACTTTTTATGGTTCAACTGACACACTGAATGATATACGTCCCAATTCATTATGATTCAGAGACCCGGCGAGTCAAAAACCGTATCCCATCATTTCTATTGGCTCTTTCCTTAGGATCTATTTTTACTTTAAATTACCTATTTAATGCACTTAGAATGAGTTACTAATATTAATATGACTGATGAACATAAATGTATTCTTGGTCTTATTGATTATCAACTAAATTATTTGCTATGAAAAAACGTGAAAGTAAACAGATATATATTGTAAATTGCTTTGCTAATTTCATATGAAGTTTGACGGAATTGAAATCTGAAAAGTACTGGATATATGGTAGAAATCTGTGTTTTATTGCAAAATGTCAGTATTTTCCATCCATCATGCTATTATTATTAGTGAAAAGTGCGAAAACAATTAGGATGTAAAAATAAGATCCTACAATGGAAATTAATTTTAATGACACTTCCAAATGATAAATACTAGAGAAAGAACGAGAAAAAATAAGTAAAGAACCTAGAGAGGTTTCCTATAAAACAATTTATATACCATATTTTATTATTTAACTGAAATATATTTTAATGTAACTTTTGCATTTGCCGCCAATTTTGTATTCTAAACCAAGAAGTGGAGTTATTCTTGTAATCATTCTATTTAAATTCTTGTTTCAGAATATCAATCTTTATCATTATATAATTAAGATATTGAATATTACTTATTATTTGAATGTTATATACAACCTTTTCCCAGGTGTGTTTTAATTTCGAATTCTTTATATATATATATATATAGATAGATAGATAGATAGATAGATAGATTTATGTTTAATATATTTGCTTCATTAATCTTATTAACTTAATTAAAGGAAGAGCTGTCGTATTCATAGTTTTCAGAAAAAGAATTTTTTGTCAGTAAAAAACATATTTAAATAAATTCTTAAAAAAATAAACTATATTCTTACAAAACTATGTTTGCAATTTTCTGTTTCTATGATAAATTTGTGGCAAATTTTACTATTTGAGCACATTAATCAAATTGCAGCACTTAATAATCGAGAAATAATAAATATCTTACAAAATTATAATTATATGTCTTTTCTAAAGTGCTGAAATTTTTAAATATAAAAATTCATATTGAATGTATTTATTCTGTCTTGCCTAGAGGAAGCACCTCAAAAAGTGGATGAAATGATTTCGGTATAGTGGTTGGTTCTTGCCATCTTTGTAGGTATAAGAAAAGGTGGAGATTTGGCTCTTTCCATAGATGACGGGACGGACTTCCTTAGAGAAGGAAGTACTGTGGCCGATGATGGCCGTTAGGACTCAACCACAGTTCCAGCCAGTGATGCTGTATTGGTAGTTCAGTCATTCAGGTTTTTTTTTTTATTCGTGTGCAATCGTTGCGAGTCAAAGAGACAGTGATATGACTTAAAATTTCAAAATAGTAGTTAAAACTGAGCACAAAGACTAAAATAGAAGAAATTTGAATATTTATCTGTATAAAATATTGAACAGCCATTAATTGATGATTGCAGATGGCTTTGAAAAGCTTCCAGAATTTTTTCATTTTAAATGCTTTTATGTATAGAAAAATTTCAAAAAAAACGCTTGGGCCATTGATTCGGAAGACCTTTTCATCACCGAACCGGCGTGTGGGGGCGGTCCTGGCGACGTGATTGGATTGACATTTTATGGAATCGGCGACTGGAAAAAGTGGGTCATGAACAGTGCTCATTCGTGACTGGAGACATGCGGCCTTGTGTATATCCTGAGAATGGTAGTGAAAGGACCTTACTCAAGTTTATTATTAAATGCTCACTGAAACCATTCTTGAGTCAAGAGCTCCGACTGTTACGTATTGGGAATCAATTGTTTCTAATAAAGCTTGATTTGTCCGTAATTTGAGTACAAAGCAAGATAAATGAATAAATACAATTTTGTGACAAAGAAAGAAACATTGCATTGGTTTTTTCACCTCCTTAAAAAGATTATTAATCAATTCGATGTTCTAAATTGGGACAGTAGTTACGAAATGAATCTAAAGTTTTAGACTTTTAAAAGTAAATATCTTTTTGATAGCATTATTCTTTTTATTTTCTCCTCGGGTAAGAAGTATATAGATAGAGCAATTTTTGAATTACTTGATCTCAAAAACTTGCTGAATCTCAAAGTTTCGGATTTCCGCAAAGCTAAGAAAATTGTTTTTAACCTTAAACCGATTAGTTTAAGGACTTTGAAACTTTCACACACACAAGGACTTTGAAAGATGAAATTTGGCAGCTATTTTTACACTAGTGTTACAGATTTCCCTTAAATTTTAAGCTAATTCCACCAATGGACTGTATGTCTGTTCATACTTGTATTTGATGAATATGCCCCATCCGCTTGATAACTCATAATCCAATACGCTTGATGAAGTTTTGCATATGTGCTATCATTAGAATTCTATATGAATCGTAGATTTAATACTCGAGTTATCATCATGTTGAATGCCTATCAAATTTTTTTTACATAGTGAACATGATAATTCAAAACATAATTCGATAGATATATGAGACAGTAATTAAATTAAAGTTGTGTGACTTGCCAAATTTAGAAATAATAAGTAAAAGGCTTCAAATAATATCCAAAAACGTGTATCCGATTGTTTTTAGAGCGATTTTTGCCCAGATCACTCTCTCTTGTGGAAGTAAAAGATAAAATCAAGGAGAAGGCATTGATTTGTTTCACATCAAGCGATTTTTTAAAGATAACTCTAATATTTATTCACGTGAGTCTACCGTAGCTTATATTGAGTGTTCTGTAATTCCCAACATTTTTTCGTGTAATTTTAATTTTTTTAATTCGTAACTACACCTGAATTTTATGACAGTCTTCAAATGCCGTCTTTTTACTGCTATTTATTGAAACTTTATTTTCCATACATTCACTTATTTCACCCTTATTTTTCTTTATTCCGGAGCAGTACTAAAATTTGCTGTAATCGAAATCCATGAGTTTTAAAACTGATAATTATCTATATAAATAAAAATGAATGCTTGTCTGTATGTCTCATATGCGATGCCATGTCGCTCAAGTGATTGTGATAAAACATTGAAAACTTATTATTTGCATTCACGGAATGATTATAGTCATAATAAAATTATGCAATATATATAAATAAAAATGAATGTTGGTCTGAATGTCTCTTATGCGCATAATAAGTATTAAAAGTTTAATTGCGATAAAACTTTTAATACTAATTACTTTCACTTACGAGTTGGTTATAGGCATAATAGAATTATCTAATATATAAAAATATACTTCATTTAAGCTATGAAATTTTAATTAAAAATGTATTAAAATTTTAGCGTTTTTGCAGTATTTTCCGGTAACATTAGAGTTCACAAATTTTAGCATCAATTTAACTTTAAA
Organism: Argiope trifasciata; assembly: GCA_026543055.1. Classification (NCBI taxonomy): domain Eukaryota; kingdom Metazoa; phylum Arthropoda; class Arachnida; order Araneae; family Araneidae; genus Argiope; species Argiope trifasciata. Next base: position 2,574,144 of record JAPMOQ010040745.1, read on the forward strand.
AATTATTAATTCAAATATATCAACAAATTTATGGCATAAATATATTTTCTGTGTTTAATCAATTTTAAAAGAAAATATTTTATTCACATTTTCTAACATTAATCTTGAGAATTCTGAACGAATATCAAACGAATCGCGAAAGATATAAAAAATTGTTTCTTCCCTTACAATTCTCAAAGAACGTCAAGCATCACAATTCTAAGAGAATCTATTAATCTACTATATAAAAATGAATTGTTTGTTCCTACTTTATGCGATGCCGAATTATTCAAGCGATTTCTATGCAATTTAGTTAACTTATTGTTTGCACCTGCATGAAGCTTATAGACAGAGTACAATCATATTTATGATATAAAAATAAATTTTTGTTTGTTCGTACCTTATACGTTAGCGTACTATTCAACTGATTGCTATGCAATTGGTAAAATTATTGCTTGCGTGAAGGTTGTAGATATTGTGCAGCTATCATATCTATTATATTAGAATGAATTTTTGTTTCTATCATATGCGCAGCTGTACTGTTCAATCAATTGCGGTGATCTTATTTAAAAGTTTCCATAGGGAATAAGGAATATATAACTATTTGAATTCTCCCAATTAAAAATTTTTAAAAACACATAAACAAAATAAACAAACAATAAATAAGTAAACAAAAATTTAAAAAAATCTTTTGATATTGTTCTTAGGTTTTATTTCCAACATAAATATAAAACAAAAGCAGCGAAAAAAATACACTTCCTGAGTAGCTTTCATCAAAGTATATATTAAAGAAGAAGTTGAGTAATTTGATTACATTGGAACAAGCATCAATAAATGATATTTATTATTCAATAGAAAAAATTAAATTACTATCATTACTATCAATTAAGTGTTGGGTTTTTTATTAAAGTGAACTTAATTATGGAAGCACAAACATTTATTAAAACCAGAGTTGACAATTAAAGTCACTGACTTAACCTTCTCACTGCTGTACTATTTTTTTTAATTCGTTAGTTTCCCCATCCTTTCCCTTATACTAGATAATAAACTTTTTTTGCTTTATATTTTTTCTTTTTCTTTTCTTTTTTTTTTTTTTCTTTTTTTTTTTTTTTTTTTTGGTAGATAATGATTTGAACTGAGGGAGGCAGACTTGATAAATGTTTGATCTAGCGAATTACATTTAAAAGATGAACATCTACAAATGTTTTAAAACTCTACGAATTTTAATTACTGTGAGTATTACTCTCATTAAATCTAGGTACGTGTTACAATCAATGCATGTTGTGTGGAACAAGTCTGTGTAATGCATGCCGCGTTAACATTTACAATATTCAAATCTTAGAATGTTTCGAAATATTTTCTATTTCCTTTTTAATCCTTTTGAACTGGTATCTGTGGATATCGGTATAACCATATAAGATCAAATTAATCAAATTTTAGTATTTTTATATAGCTGTAATCACGGATCTTTATGAAAATGCACACAATTTTTTTTAATTATCATGTGAGAAAATGATCCTGTTTTCATTTGGAGGTTTCGAATAATTGAAGGCAACAGAAATTGAAGCTCGAAATAGCGTAGGCAATAAATAAAGCATAACTGGCAATATTCATTAACATCTTTTAATCACATATATTTTTTACCTGCTTTTATTAATATTGCGTTATTAATATACATGCTTCTTTGATAGCAGATTCGTCTTAAAAAGGTTGACCTGCTTTTATCAGTATTGCTTTCTTATAACGTATGCTTTTTTGACCACAGATACATTGTTAAAAGGAACTATGACATCATAGCTGTTATTTCCATGGAATATAGTTTTTTGCGGAGGTAATTAGATAATTTTTTGAATATGTTCAAAAAGCTTCACTTCCATTTAATACCAGTTTTGATAAAAGTGTTTTCTCTTTTCCCCAGTGGGGAAATATCGCTTCATTCATTAAGTGGAAAATATTGAAGGATTTGACTCCTGTTCTAAGATTAATCCATTATGAAACTGTTTTATGATGTCAGATATTAGAAAATAACAATTTGTGTTTACAAAAATATGGTTTTTATAAAAAATCTATATAGAGTTTTTAGAATTTATAGGTTAATAATTTATTATTTGGAAATAGCATTATATATAAGATGCATAGTGGGATAGAGACCGATAGAGAACCCTCGTGATTGTTTCAAACCCGTTAATGACATAAATTAATAAATATAAATAATTTTAAAATTATGTTCTCATATGATAACTTGAAATTTGCGATCGTTTTAACTTTAAACTTTTATAATAATAGTATTAAATTGCCTGCAATTATAGTATTTAAAAGGGTTTGATTTTATATATTTTGTTTCATGATTTACTCTTTAAAAGTGATCGATATATAAAAGAATATATTCGGTAAAGAATACATTTCTTTTCCAGTTCTGTTGCAAGAATCCATGATCTAATGGAAAGTGGTAAAATTTGGACTGCTGTATTTATAATGCTAGAAATGCTTGATAATAAGGTAATAGAAGCAATTGAGGGGAGGGGGGGGGATTCAAAGACGGTAGTATGGAAGGTCTTGTATGAAAAGGAAAACTAAGTGTCATAACAGAATTAAATATCAGAAATATTATGTCCATTACTTTTTTTTAGAAATTTAAATACATTGAAAATAAATTAATGTATTTGTCTAGAAAAATTTTCTGTTGATCCTAATGTAATGTAAATAAGCAAAGACAGAAATAAATCACTATCATATTATCACTTAATATTATCTAAATAAATTAGAATAAAAAAAGTTGAAGATAAAGGATTGCATCTTTATTAACTTGACATATAATATTACGTAAATAAAATAAACATAAAAATGAATTTAAAAGCGTATATAATTTTTGTTCACGTTGCTTTCTAAATAATATAATAAGCGTAAATTGGGGCCTCAGAATAATTTATTGCCTGTGGTCTCAAGTTGTCAAACTCCGCCACTGCTCTCAGTGTTGATAAAGACGATGAAATGAACGAAGTATATTTTGTGAAAAAGAAGAAAAAAGTGTTAATCTTCTACTGAATTAAACCATGAACAAACACTTTAAAAATACTAAGAGAGTAATTTAAATTAAAAAAATTAACTTCTTGTGCAAAAAAAAGGAAGAATTTTTTAAATTGATATATGAATATTCGAAAGTGCTTGCAATGTAAAATAATATAACGAATAATTGAAAACGTTAATAATTATAAGAATTATATGAAGGAGACATACGGAGAGCACTTGAACACACACACACAAAAGTGCTGAATTTTCCTCGTCGTCCTTTAGGTGTCTGTTACGATTCCACAGCTGTGATGAGGTAATTACATCCATAAAAATTAAATAAATCAAGAACTCGACCACTCTAAACGATGAGAAATCTTGATGACAACCATTCATCCTACCAAGCACGTGAAGAAATAATAAAATGTTTTATCTGTGCTAGCAACTGCTCGTAAAATCACAGTAATTATCTATAGAGATTTGGTCACTCATTTTAATTTGAGCTGCTTTGTGCGAAGGCGAGATTTGGCGGTGAGCTGTGTTTGGGAAAATTAATATTCTAAAAAGTGATATGCACAAACACAATTACTGACATGCTAATTATGTTTGATTTCTACAAAAACAGAAGTAATTTGACCGTTCCACCCGTCCCAATGCATCATGCGTCAACTATTTTGTAAGTTCTGTAGAGTTTAATTAAAACATGATTTTAGGAGGCTTGTCTTATAAATAATTGAACTAACCTCTAACAGTGACTTATTGTTTGTCCACCATATTTATGGAATTAATTTAGAATTTTAAACAACTTTGATAATGTTAATTTTATCATTCCAAATATAAGTATCATTTTCTCAGTATAAATAGAGTATTTTAATATGATAACTACTTTTACAAATTAGCAAAATAACCTGGAGATTAAAATTCCCTTCAGTTTTTGAAATTGATTTTGCGAATACTTCCCTAAAATTGATGGATAGCAGAGGATTTGGCGGTCAGTGAAGAGGTCATGGACTTTTAAATGAAATAAAAGCAATGGTAAAATCAATATGAGAGATTGGGTTTGAAGGAAACTATCAATAAATTTTTCATATAAAATGTATAATTAAATACCATTTTTTTATATATAAAAAGACTACATGTTAAATTTCATCCATCTAAATCAATTGGCGAGTTATCATTTTTATAAAGTAACAAATCAACAAACTAAAAAATATGTTTTCTTTCACTTTTGTGGAGGATATATAAACATGGGCATCCAACAAAAACTAGAATCGAATTATTTTGAAAATTTTTGTACTTTTTATATGCATATTTCGTATACGAAAAATTAAAAAGTGGTTGCCCTAAATATTACCAAAATAAAAATTTTCAAATATAAAATATTACTTAGACTTTTTTAGACATGAGCATAGACAGTATAGACATTTACAAAGAACTGGAAATAGAATTCTGAATGAATCAGTCTTTAAGCTTAAAATAAAAACGTGTTAATACAGATAACATAGTAACACATTTTTTTATTAAAACATTTTTTAATGCTTCCTTGTTGGTAAAGTCTTTTGAAAACTGGAAAATGAGTAAGTAGTCGTTACCTACGATTAGAAGTCATTGACCCCAAGTCGCAGAAATTCTACAGGAGACCCTTTGCGTGACCTTCCATCAAGTACACAAAACGAGGCAGTTATATCCTGTGACTGAGCTTAAAAAACACCCCACCCTCGCAATCAATGTCCGAGTTGGAGGACGGAATGTATAATTAATCTATACTGTGGCATGTCCTTACAAAGTCGTAAGGACTCGGAAATAAGCATTATTCGCATCTCTTTTCTAAGGGCATTTCCAAGAATGCCGGCACAATTGCACGCGATTGCTTATGCTCCTGAATTTCAATATTTGTTTTGAACATTTCAAATGCAAATGAAAGTAACATGCGGAAGATAATTATTTGTTGGAAATAGGGCATACTGTTTATATGCGGCAGAATAATCAATATTATTTATCACTGCAGAATTAAAAGCCAGAAAAATGTCTAAATCGTTGGCTTCGAGCTGATTGGCCCCATGTAAGAATATGATTCTCATTTCAGAGGTGTAAATGTTATAAGGCAAGTAGAGCATATACCATGTCGTTATTGTTAAAGGAGGTATAATTGAATTTAAGACTACTTTTTAAATCTTCCATTTCTCAGAAAAGGCACACGAATTCATTAAAAATTCAAACTCCAGATTTGGTTGAATCTATACATTCTAGATCATCTGGATTCTAGACTTCGAGATGGAACAATATATGATGCCTATGTGATTCTCTGTGAACGCCATTACTTAAAAAAACTTTAATAAAAGTTTGAACGTGGTCCTGAGACAAAAATTGAAAATCTTAATGTAGGATGGGAATTGCTCTAGCTTTTGATTTTACATGATTTTTCTTAAAAGGTGTCAAAAATTATTCGTTTTATTACAGAAACAGGATTGTTTCAAGCAATAATATAAATAATGGGAAGCTGCACAAGTATTCAGTTTGGGATTATTCTTATAACAACAATTATTAGTATTAAAACTGTTACTATTCTCTTCTTATACCGAAATTTTTCAATCTAAATTTCTGTCATCTGCGAAGAGTTTGTTTGTTTTCTGTATGTGTTCACGAGAACAAGATAACTCAAAATTACAAAGAGTGTTAAGGCTTAAATTAGGAATAGGATTTTATATTTTACATTATATATACATGCATCAAATTGTAGATGCAATTCATCTACTCTCTATTTGAAATTTAACAAAATTTTAAAAGATAAACATGCATATTGCTTTGTTTTGTATAAAATATTTTTTAAATGCAGATATTTCAAATATCATCTTAGGAATTAGGTTCTTTGTTAGTGATCTTACGATGCCATGACAAGGTAACTCAAGAAATAGAAATAAAATTTTAATCAAACCTAATAGTTTCATTAGAGAGATTAATTCAATTTTTTACAGTAATTACAATATAGGTAATTTGAAATTCATCTCAAAAATGTACGATGAATATTCCAACAGATACAGTAACGAATAAGTCGCTTTTTTCCACACGAAATAAAAGAAACACAATAATAAAACACAGACAAAGCATATACAATCAGAAATCTTCAAAAAGCAGCCGTTATTAAAAATCGCAACAGTATAAATCACTCAGAGAGAACACGCTGCAAATCAACATTCTACAGAGAGAATTCATTCGACTACTCGCTTTCTCGTCTTGACTGGCTGACTCGTCTATGTATCTCCACTTTTCATAGCTCCCGTAACAAGACATTGAAGGCTCTAGAATAAATGCTAGAAATAGAATCTTAATTTTATCATCAAGATTCTCAAACATTCGGCATTTTTCTTTTTTGTCACCAAGTTTTCGACTACTATCTTATTATACTTTCAGCAACCATTAAAATTTCGTTAAAACGATTTTCCTTTCCATGAAATTAACCGCACAGGGATAAAATATTACACATTTATAAAAATATTACACATTGAATATCTTGACTGTTTGAATATAACCGGACTGAACAACAATTATACCAATAAACATATTGATCGTCTTTCCATTGCACCAGTAAATAACTATCCCTATCTTACAAATGTAAAAGATCTTTAGTAAAAATTTGTGGGAGAAATGATTATAGATAAAACACTGTGAACAAAATAAAATAAGTTGAATAAATACGATATTTTCAAAAATTACTCAAGAAAATGGATTTTAATAATCAAATTTATCATGGAATTCAATTTGTGCTTCTGAGACACGCTTCAATTGCGCCAAAGGAGTCGATTTAAACTGACGTTACTGTTAGAGGACAAAAATAAATGCACTAACATTTATCTATATAAAGCTCATTTAACGTATTTCAAGGTTGAAATGAAAGCATTTCATTTGATAAGTCTTAGAAGAATATGAATCGACTCCATTTAATTTTAAAATCTATTAACGCCTCTAGTAACCAATTATTCTTTTACCATAATAATTCAAAAATTATTATTTTAACCATTGCATGATAATACAGAAAATCATTCTTATTAGTTAGTTATGCCTCCGAAGTGGCAAAACTAAAATTTAATTGCGAAATCGATTCAAAAATTCAATGCTGTGAGCTCCGTCAAAATTTATTACGCGAGGTAAATAATCTGCAAACATAAGGTGATAAGAATAGTCGAGTAGTGATGGTATATCTTGATATTTTATGTATACTAAAGTTCATGCTCCTTATCGAAGTTTTTCGAATATTAATTTCTATATTGTCAAAGTATCCTCTGTCAATACGTTTTTGAAATCCATTGTAATATATGATTAGTCAACATCGATTTCACATTCCGTATTTAACGTACACGAATCTACCAGAGTTCAATAAATTACAGCTTTAGGAGCGTAGTATACTTCGGCGAAGAACTCAGGCAAATGTCATGTCTCTCAGCACGCAAAGCGTACCTCGCATCTGCACCGATGTCTCTGCGGTTCGCGTGCATCACGGAAACTGGACAAAGGCTCTTCCCTTAATCATCATCCTGGAAAAGGGCTTCCTGTGCTGTAAACAGTGTAAATGTTTTTTTTTTTTTTTTTTTTTTTGCATTTTTTTAATTACCGACATTTAAATTTGATATCATTTTTTTTCGAAAATATTTTACTCTTAAAAATAGATTAGAAGTTCATTATAAATATCGTTTGTATTTTTTTTAACCCTAAATATTCAATGAAGGTACAAGATTTCTTCGTCGAGGCTCTAGAAGCTTCCCCAAGGAATCGACAATATCTGTGTTACAATCAGTAACAGATTTTATTTAGATAGACAAGGTGGTTGCTTAACTTGGAATGTCAGGCAACCTTGAATCATCTCTACTAATAATGAAATTGAATATGTGTGTGTATGGTTGGCTCTCTATTGGCCAGATCGTTTGACTTAAAGATACCAAATTTGGCAAATGCAGACTTTGGATGTTGAAAAATGAGCCCCTTTAGATCACTTTTCAAATTTTTGTTCTGAGAATTATTAATTAAAGAATATTAAATTAATTAAAGAACAAGTGAAATTTTGCATTTTTCCACTAGAACTTTCTAATTTATTGTTACATAAATGTAAATTTTGTCCTAATTCAAATTTTAGAAAATTATCTTTTCAATAAAATTTGTTTAAAAACTGGGTAAATTTTTCCTGAATTTCGGCATTTTTTCTGAATTGTTGTCCAGAAATTCAAGCTGCTTTCATTGTTTTATCCAATATCATAATAATATTTCATCCATTAGTGAAAGCTAAAGAAAGAAGGATTCAATTTATATATGAGCAGTTTAGAAGATGAATAAAAGAACTGAAGTTGCAATAACATGAAATTTAATAGATTTATTGATTACTTTTTTAATAGCATCATGATCTTCATTAGAGTTGATACACATAAGATAGTTAAGCTAGGGAATTAAAATAACACCGCCTTAAAGTCTGATTATTTAACCAACTAATGGACAATAAATTATATCTAAATGGTTTATCTGAAAACCAATATAAATAAAATTCTTAGTGAAAAAGATGGTTATTGAAATGACTAGAAATGAAAAAGAACATTTTTCACAAAACTAATAAAATAAAAATATACCGAAAATAAATTAAGATAATTGAATTAACAAAGAGGTCAAATGCATCTCTAAAATGCCAACGAGGAGCCTCATAATGTGTAAGGCATCAAAATGGCTAAATCTGTTACTAATTGCTAATAAAGAGCAAAGTTTTTTATTTTATGACATAATTAATTACAAGACAAAACCTAAAATGTTATTATGATTTCTAATCGCCATAATTTGTTTATAAACAATATTGATAAGAAGGGATTTTAAAAATAAAAAATATGGGAGCTTAAAGCTGTATTAGCTTATATAATGATATCTCAACATTGACTATTGGGCCAAGTGTAATCTTCTCAACAATTACATTTTCAGAATCTCACAATCTACATATTTTATCGATAAAAATTAATCTTCCAGCTGAAAATTAAAAGCAGAGAAGAATACAAGTATTAAAAAAATCCAAACAAATTTACTATGAGCCAAAAAAAGAATTATTTTTAATGTTGTAAATGTGAAAATTGCTTGGTAGACTTCTAAGTAGCTTGTTAAAATGCGTAAAAAACTTGCTAATGTTAACCCTCCTGTGATAGTTATGAAAAAGTTTGTTCCTATTTCTCAACATTTTTTCTTTTGGGAGCGTTCAGTTTTTTTACCTTTTTTAGATTTTGTTGGCATTAGATTATCCATGCGCATACCATGCATGATTAATAATGGCAAAAGGTCTTCAAAGTGCATAGAAAAAACGCTTTGGTCTCAATGTTCAAGAACATTGTGGCTTGGACCATCAATTGGAAGTTAGCCGTATAATCCTGCTGAAACATAGAAAGCAATTATTACACAAAACCTTATGATTAATTCTGTTTCATGATAAAAAAAATTCTTATTAATGTTTATAAATCAATTATACACTTTTATTCAGGACAATCATTTTGAATTGCCTTATTTTTTATTAAATAAAAAATGAATAAAAGTCACTGGCAGTGGAAAAAACCTACTCAGTTTTACTATTTTTTGTATGAAACGACGGACTACACTCGTTACAGGAAAAAACGTGAAGAAAAGTAATTTTTCCTTATGTTGGTATATTAATTAAATTATTTGTTTCAAAGATTTAAATAATAAAATTGACTTGAGAGATGGATTTCTTACATGCTGTTGGGTTAAAAATATATATTAAAAGAAGTACGTCAATTTTTATTAAGAAAACATGTTATAAAAGAGTACTACCCTTAACTTATCCGAGAAAAGAATTGCTGCTATGGAAGAATCCTTGCCTTTCTTTATTCTGTAATCCATCCTTTAATTGCAAATTTGTTGAATGATGATAAATTTATGGTATAACTAATATGTTGAATTATCAGTTCATTACTCTTTCAAATACATCATGTGTTATTTCAGGAAACAACAATTAGGTATTATATTTAACAACTGAATTACGCCATTTAAATTAAATATTTTAACTAATGAAAAAGTCATGCCACTAACTCTCCAAATCGGTTCGAAAGCACACGGGGGGAAAACTGAATAACCAGACCACCGCTTCAGCAACACTGGCAGGTTAAGTCCAAAGGGACATCACAGACCACGGTACAACCCTTTCCGTTAAAATACATCTTGTCATCTATGGGAGGAACCAAACCCCCACCCGCCTTCTTTTGTACCTTCCTGGGTGGCGAGAGCCAACCACCATGCTGGAGGTTGCTCATCCTCATTTTGAGGTGCTTTCCTCGGGAAGATGATTATGAGACAAATATGGATTTAGCACTTAAAGATTAGAATGAATTAAATTTTATTACTTTTTCTTTTCCACTTATTACAGAAAGTACCGATTGCAATTCATTTATTAGAAACTTAATCAAAGTATCTCCATTTCCTAGTTTGGATTGAAAAACTGTGAATGTCGAATGACTTCTTTAACATGTATCTAAGGTAATGTTTCTAAATTATAGAAAATGTTTTAGTCTGTAACAATTTAAGTTGTCAATGTGATCAGGTTTTGGGATATGTTTCTAAATCTAGCTAAATGATCTCGAATTTGATAATTAGTTTAGAAGCAATTGATTAATTAGTTGACACAAAAGTTGGTTTCCAGTATCAATAATTGATATTTTGTAAAATAAAACTCGAAAGTTAAATTGAAATTTGTTTAATTTCATCTGGCTTTTCCAGTAGCGTTGTGATGCATAGAAACACATATTAGAACATTCTTTGTTTTCTTCCAGTGTGTTTTGGCTTTTATTCACTGCCAGTTGAACTATGAACAATAGAATCTTACATTGAAATCTTTGAATAGTAGGAATTGAAATAGAGTTTATAAGACAAATTCCATTTCCATTTTTAGAAAGGGCCGTGGTGGACTGGTGGTAAGGTCTAGGCTTCGGAACCGGATGGTTTCAGGTTAGAGACTCGATTCCACTGAAGAACCGTCGTATGATTGGATCTCTTGCGCGTTAAATCTGTCAGGCCAAACGTCCTGCCGTTGGTGTCGTGTGATGTGGAGAGGGGGTGCCAGTTCAGGTGTCATTCTCGTAATCTGACCGTGGTTCAAAATTACGAGGTCCGTCCCAAAATAGCCCTAGTGTTGCTTTACAACGGGACGTTAATCTAACTAAACTAAACTAAAACTAACTTTTTAGAATACCCATAAATATAAAAGAATTATTACTTCCCATGTCCTAATAAAATGTTTGTTTTATTCTTGTATTTTTGAGGACTTGCGAGAGAGTACTATCAATACTTTCGTCACCAAAGTTGTAAAGTGATCTCCAAGTTTATTGCCAAGACCAATGGGAGATCGATGATCCACCATACAGAAAAAAATCTTAAAACTTTTTCCCTGGCTATAGCATTAACTGCTCAAAAAAGAAATATGAATATTTCATGCTTTAGTATCGCTACATTTTATTAAATAATGGTGTTTTAATTTTTCAGATGGTTCTCCTACAGGACCCAACAGCTGGAGACCCAGTTGACATCCTCCGTGCCAAAAGAGCTCAAGAGAAAAAGTACATTTTCGACTGGGCCTTTGACGAGAATTCCTCACAGGTAAACTGTAATTGTAATACTGAAATCATCAATATATTTACAAAAAGAGCATAGATGTTTGGTTTCAGAAAATACTATAAATGCCATTTTTAATTTATGATGAATGTTTCCATGCGTAAATCAATCTTCGTTTTTATAAACTGTGCTAGAATAAATGAACATAATCCTTATTAACATATTCAACTATATATTTTCTTAGAATTAGGAAGAAAACAACGATTTGAAAATTAATTATTTCCTAAATGAAAAAAATACACTTCAATAAAGAAAAAATTAAAACACTTTTACTAGTATTAAAAATTAGAAATATTATTTTATTTTAATTCCACTTTTTCCATTTAATTTATAATTCATAACTCCGCATGCTATGAAATTTTACTTTCAATTTTTTCTTTGATTGCATATAAGGTGATATGAAGGTACAGTTTCAATCGTAAAAAATGAAATAATCGGAAAGTAAGTAGTTTAATCCAGGAATAGACAGTTAGATTTTCGAATATTAAAAAAAGGTCTTTTAAAAATGAATAATTCATAAATAAATAATAAATTAATTTAATCAAAATATTTTTAAATATCTTTTTATTAGTACTGGTATTTAGAAATACTGTTTTTTTTTAATAATTATTTCCCACATTTTACTTTCAATTTATAATTCATTATTTTACATGCTATGAAAATGTGCAACCAATTCTTTCTTTGACTTTATATGAATTTATATGAAAGTTCGATTTCATTCGTAGGATACGAAGGAATGATTAGAAAATAATCTAATTTGATTAATACAATAAGTGACAAATGGGTTTTATAATATTAAAAGGCGTCATTATAGATATTAAAAAAATAGTTCATAAATGAAAAGATAAATAAATTTAATTTAAAAAAATTTTAATTGTAATTTTACTGGTATGGAAATTAGAAAGGTAATTTTATTTTAACTATTTTCCCACTTTTTTCCTTGATTTTTAATTTATTATTATACATGCTATAGAGTCTTGATACTAATCCTTTCTCAGATTGTATATTTGACGATATTAAGTTTCTGTTTCATTCGTAAAATATGAAATGATTAGAAAATCATTTAACTTTATTAACAATTTGGTTTTCAGAATATTGCAATAAATATTTTTTTATCAAAAACACATAAGTAAAAAAAATTCAAAAATTCGAATACATCAGAAAATTAATCACAAACCAATTTAAAAATTTTCTTTTTGAAAAGAAAAAAAAAACCGAGTTAGAGAGAAGTGCATATAAAAAAGCAAAAAAAGTTTGTTGCGATTCAACTTTTAGTCTCTTAACCTGCTATTTAGACGACGTTTCGGTATGCTTTTTTCCCCAAAATATGTTATTGCATATTTTTATATCATTACATCTTTAAATTATTTTAAGCCTAATAATGGCAGCCACCTCGTTGTACAACTATTTGGAATGTATTTATGAGCGTTGTATCGAACCAGCGAATGAAAATCGTAGAAAGTTGAATGTCCTTTCATCATCCTAATAAGTATCATGAACAAATATCATATATTGTATAGATAGAATCGGAAGACGTAAAAGCATTCAATAAAAATATATTCTATGACTATAGAATCATATATCTAAGCGAATTTCAAGACACCAATTTATATTAGAAAAATAAGAATATAAATTAGATGTCTCTTTAAAGAAATAATTAAAAATTGAAATAAATAAACTCCATTTTTTTAACATCAAAGTGTTTTCATGGAATTAAAAAAATTACTGAATTTTAACCGCAGACGAAAAAGCATGAAAATATTAAAAGAGGTTAAAAGACGTAATATAAAAGAGATTGTATAGAGATTCTCAATACTCTCGAATAAAGTGTTTTGTATGAATCTTAGATATAGATGAAAAAGACGATTTCCATAGAAGATACAAAATCTTCACATTTATTGTTATGCGAAAATATTACTAGGACCTGGAAAATTTTACATCTCTCTATCTAAAATAGCAATCAATACTGGGCTCAACAAGGCTTTCAAATATTATTTTTATTTGAGAAAAATATAAAAGTGAATGTATTCGATCCCCAAAATATTTTATTTAATAGATTATTAAAAAATCTAAATTTAATTTATTGAAATAACGTTTAATTTTTTTATATTTGTTATATTTGTAAAGATTGTTTGTTTGTTATACTTGCAAAAGAAAGGCTTTCATTTTTGTTTCAATTTTTAAAACAATGTCCAAAATCAAAAAAAATCCTCTAAAAATTGGATTTTAAAGTCTCTCACAAATCAAATTATACATCATATAAATAATTTTTATAAATACATTTTCATCAGAGACTATATTCTGGTGAAAAGTTTATTCTTTCGCACTTTTTAATTTTTAAATCACTATTCTTAATTATAAAGAGTATACAATTTTAAAACAAATCTGCCACTATATGTATAGGATTGATATTTAAATAAACCGACTAATTTATAGTTAAATTCCAAAAATATTAAACTATTGTGTCGTAATCAAAAATGTAGAAAAGTTTAAAAATCCTCGCCCCTATTAATCGTATCAAAAACATCTAATAAAAACTTTATTATGAAATTCTATTGTGATGAACATAAAACATGACAAATGAAAGTGTACAATAACCGTCTCCAAACTATTTTTTACACTTAAATGATAGAAGGGATTGAATAAGATTGAATT